>JACMIJ010000558.1:0-17835 GCA_014805365.1 Koerneria luziae
CGTACATGTCAATACTATTCACTGTTCTAAGGTTTCCTTAATTGGTTGCCATTCCTTGCTGGGAGATACCAAAAAACAAGGGGGACCCAAAAACGGCAAATACTTATGCACCAACCTAATATATGTATATATGTAAGATGTACTGTAATTCCACACAAATACATGTCCATGTAAAAGGAAATACTTACAATGAGACATTTACAAGTAAGCCCGTCAATGGGCATTATGTACACGAGCACTTTTACTCCGTAATCACTTTAAGCGTTTGATTATTGCTCTCGTTTTCCGTGTATTAGAAACTTCTTATGCTGTAGTGATGCTTGTTCATGAGCTTTGGACCTTTTTAGTTCATAAATGGCATTTCTTCAACCTTTTGTTAGTTAGTTAGTTAGATGTTACATTTTTGTAACACTGTATTTAATCAATCGAACCAAAAGCTCCATTTTGTTATAAGCAATGTATTATAATATATAATATATGTATTTTTGAGATTGCTGTTTGTGATTGTCATTACAGTTTGTTGAATGCAACAATTTGTGCAACTGTTGATTTACGTCGAATATGGATTCTTCGGTAAGTCGCTACCAAAGATTTTTTATAACGTATCTAAAAGACTGACGCTGAAAAAGGGTGCAATTGTATATCCTGCGTGCAATTACATATTTATCGGTATTATGGTAGTTACCATGCCGATCGAAGGCCTCTTCCTATGAATCCAGCATCGTTGTCGGTCATCCATTCGTACGAGAACTAATAACAAGATTGGTGGTGGCTGGAGGGAGAGAGGCCTGTTCCTATGAATCCTCTCAGGGGAAGGTGGTAGCAGATAGCCTGAAGGAGCACTACATATATTCCTTTAAAGGAGGCCAGAAACCGTTGTTTTGCGTTAGCAGAACTACGCGTATAAGAGACCCGCAATTTCTGTGAGGGGCAACTACATATATAGGAAAATGGTGGCTTTTGCCTCCGAGGATTAACGGTTTCCGGCCCCCTTAAAGGCTTTTCGCCTGCGAGAAGTACTGAAAAGGCCAGGATGTGGTGGGCATTTTATGTCCGAAGGTGCCCAGTCATTCACACGGACCGATTACTCTTCGTGATATGATCACAATCAATTGCCTTAACCGGAGGGATTCCACCTTGGTTAGGTTGGGACGTGCCGGGAATCGAATCTGGGTCTTCTGTATAGTGTAGAGCGCCTTCTACCACTACACCGCTTGCCTTGCTCTACCAATTGCCTATTGCCATTGTCCGTAATAAGCATATCTTTGCAGCTCTGGGGTGTGTGCTGACTCTGCTTGTATACTATGTAATGGCGAAAACAGGGCGGCATGAGATGGGTTCGTATACCGATCTACTCTTCATCTTTGTCTCGTTCGACTTCTTCAACTCGATTATTCATCTCTTGTTGAATCCAGTAAGAGTCGTTATGCAGTAACGTGATAATTATGTAGCATGTACTGTAAATGTTTCTATTATCAGGCTAGAGGACCAGCTGGAACACCCTGTTCTTCTGTAGTGAGGATAACCACATGTCACAACCGTCTAAGCGCACGTTCGGAGTGAAATTTTGGCACAGTGCCAAATACAGTAACTCCGAAATTTTTTTTCATTTTTTGTCATTACCGTAGCAACTCGTCTACCGTATGGAAGCGTTTGAGTACTTTGTTTGATGCTGATTCGAGACACCTGCCTAAAATTTGCATATTCCTTTGTACTTGTTTACAAATAATTTACGTTAAGCCGGCGATCATAAAACCCTGTGTGTGGCATATTAGCTCCACAGTAAAAATATAAACATATGTAAAAAAAATAATACAACACATAAATTATTGGGTTCAAAAATTGATTAATTTAAAAAATTATCGCTTTGATTTCTTTGGTTGCCCCTTGTGCGGTCGTGATGTGTAGCCGAAGCACTTTTTCTGCAAAGAAGGAAATCGTAGGAAAACGAAATAGTCACGTAGGCGTGTACTTATCGTTGCTCAAGCCAATTTGCGCAATGAAAATGAAAATGTCACCGATCATTTCTAAGAGCAGCCAGTCTCGTATACACTATCATAGTAGCAAATACACAGCATCGGCATGAATAGTAAACACACCCATGTTCTCAGGTGGAAACAAAACAATTGTGTTTCAGTTCCACAGTTGGCTTTTCAACTTGATTTCAGTTGTGGGAGTATGTGTTCACAATTACAAGTATTATACAAGTACCCAATTGTGCTCCACTATCAGAATTATGTTTTCAGTGGAGTACACAACGAAAACACACATGAAAACTAAATTAAAATCAAAATAATTGTTTTGTTTCCACCAGAATTGTTAGCAAAAAATTCCCTATGCAGATTTACCACAGGCGTACCAGGTTCAAAGCAGCGAATGTTGCTTGTTGTTAGTAGTAAAATACCTCCAAAATATATTATATCTTTCATAGAAGCTAATAAATCTCTAGCCTTGAAAGGCCATGTAGACTTCTTGCAGCGCATCTACTTCGACGGATACTCGGTTATCCTGGTGACGATCGGAATAATCCACGGAGTGGTCGGGAATCTCCTCTATGCCTCCACTTTCTCGGCGACATTTGTTTTGCTTTGCTATCATTTCGTGTATCGATATCTCGCATTGACAAGGTAATCCTCAGCAACGTATCTCCAATATCGGTAGTAAATCAAGTATAATGCACAATAATAACTTCAAAAAGTGCATATCGATCGTTCAAACCACTCATTAACGCCATTATTAAGTAGCCTGACAAAAATAAGAATCAAATTTTAAATATTTTAAACACTCAAGCAGTATTCAGGCTTATTTGAGGCTTTTTTTCTCTGAGTATCACCTACGCACAGTTTTGATATTTATCTTATATTATTTCAGGGCAGAGTATCTTCCACTATTCCAGAAAACGTATTTCGTTTGTTTTCTAGTGTTCGTTGTAATATTTGAAGCAGTTGTATGGTCTATTCTTTCTTATGTCGGATACGGTACGCGGTTTCTCACTATTCTGCACCCACACATATTTTCCCTCGTCTTTGGTGATTGTTGAAGGAAGGCCATTTTGTTGTTTTTTTCAACCTGGATTTTGCAACAAAAAAATGAAGCTGTTATCCTGTAACCTCAGAACGGCGTTTGTAAACCCCCACAACTTTTGTGACTTGAAGCGATTTTAGAAGAAAAAAAAATTATCAGTTTGCCAGGAGGATACATGATTTCTAACCCCCTTTCGCAAAATTAAGGTGTTTCCTTAAAAAATATATGCAAATGATTATTATTCATTCTTGAGACGATTGGAACAATTCTTCTAACAATAAGAGAATGGTGGTTTCATTATATTTTGCAACCTTTGTCGAGGATCGATTTCTTACAATTAGGCATCTATGACGAGGAAACTGAGCGAGCAATGGCAGAAAACGTACGTAGAATGTATTCTATTGACATCGAACACATTGGATCGTTTATGGTCGACTATCGATATGTAAGTTTCAGCAATCAAAGGTTATCCTCAAAACCCACAATTGGAATGCACTTTGGGTTTGCCACGCTTTGCCTGCGACAAAAACAAGATAGCATGTTTGATGTGACTAGAATAGAGTAAAGGGCTACTTCTAACGTGTGAGCTATTACTCTTTGCCAAAACTGTCGCCCTATATCTACATAAAATATTTTAATTACTAACATATCCTGAAATAAAATCGAACATTCCTGGTAATTGTTGAATCAAAAGCAGTTACTAGAATCTTCTATCTTGGGCATAGCAAAACGCTAAGGCAGCTTCGCATCGTCATAACAGGAACTGCATGTACAAGAGAAATTCTCTATCAGAACGTGCTCCATTCCAGTCTGACGGTTCCTTGCGTCAGCGGCCATTGATCTGTCTGGTAGCCATTCTCGGTGTGATGGCGGTGTGTTTCCTCGTTATGATCTACTGCTCGATCGGCATTGTTGGTGTTCTGCGGTCGGCCACACTGACGCCAACCACACGACGGTTGCAGCGACAACTGTTCATCACCTTGATTGTTCAGGCATGGTTTATTTGAAAAGGGGGGATTTTCACAGTCTATGTACGTGTGTCAAAATACCCGACAAAGTAAAATAAATCATCAGGAAACCATACATCTCCCTAACCTTATTCCCTTGGGAATAAGGATGGTATATGGTACAATAAGCATTCTACATCGCGCCACGTTCGGGACCACCCGCAGGCTAAGATTCGGGGTGCTTTGCTTTACTTTACTTTTATTATTATTATTATATAATCTGCCACCATCTGCGATACGCCGACGACATTGTCCTGATCGCCCACTCGCCTACGGAGGCCTCCAGGATGCTGAACGAACTCGAGCAGGCCAGTCACGCAGCCGGTCTCACCATCAACCGAAAAAAAACCGTTGTGATGACCAACCACACATGGTGCCCGATCCTGCTCACTGGCTCTCCTACGCGCTACGTCACGGACTTCATCTACCTCGGCCAAAGGGTCTCCTTCGACAGGAACCCCGCTATTAAGATCGGCCGCCGGATCAGCGCAGCGTGGGGGAGTTTCAACCGGTTCCACGAGTTCTTCACGAAGAGGTCAGTCAGAATGGACCTCAAGCGCCGCCTGTTCACGTCGTGCGTGGAGCCAGCCATGCTTTACGGAAGCGAACCTTGTGCACTGACACTCACAGATCGGAAGAGACTTGGAGTATTGCAGAATAAGATGATGAGAAAGATGGTTGGAGTCACGCTTCTAGACCACAGGACAAACGAGTTGCTGTACAGGACTGTCTCGATCCCGGATATTCGTGTGAGAGCCATGGAGAGGAAATTGCAATGAGCAGGAAAGATCAGTCAGATGCCGGGAGAAATCTGTACTCGCCGGATGCTGGAATGGACACCATACGACCACAATCGCAGACGTGGTCGGCCAAGAACGAGATGGCGAACGAGCTTACCGAGGACCTTGGCCCAATGTTTCCGAGATGCCCTATCGTTGATGTTCCCCGATGGAAGAGTGTTATCGCCCGCCGAAGAACTCTTCTGATTGCGGAATAAATAAAATAAAATAATATAATATATCATACTTTATGTATATTCAGACGATCATCCCGTTCGCGTGTATCTTCATCCCGTGCGGTGCGATCCTCGCCGCTCCGATCTTCTTCGTCAGCTGCGAATGGTGCGGAGACGCGGCGTCCACGGCAACCACGGTCTATCCGGCGGCAAATGCTCTGGCTCTGTTACTGCTCATCAAGGTTAAACAATGCTCTGTCCTTAATCAGCGGGGTTCTTGGACAACTGTTCCATCGTATGCCTAATTGTAAGCATAGGAAAGTTGTGATGTGTCAGGACTCCTTGGGACCTTTTAATGCCGGCGGATACTACAGAGACCTGGCTCGATACCTTCATCGCTGAAATAATTTTAAGCACTGCAATAGATACTATTACTGCTCCAAACCGAATTGTTACGTTTTCCCGTTATTTGACCAAATGACGATATGTGCTTCGCTTTCTAGAGTGTCAAAAAATATAATTTTGGTATTGTTGTGTTTCGTTTGGCGAGCAATGAAAATTGGAATACTAAGTTGGGTTTGTGGAAAGCTTACAAGCATATCAAAATTCACTATTTATACGACGCGCGCTTTCAGTTGCTACCCACCATCGACAATTATTTTCATGTACTTCTTTATAAATGTTAATTTACTTATTCTTGCTCAAAGACGGAAAGTGTTATATCTATTTTTTTAGTCGTATCGAAGGACACTCTGCAATACAAGGCTTGGCCGCTTCATAACTGGACCTTCCTACGGACGCGAACTTCCGCATATCAAAGTGCCCGTGTTATTGATACAAAGCGAATTGTCAATGACGCCCATGATAATGCCCGCTGTGCGGTTTAGAATCGTCAGTAGC
The DNA here is from genome assembly GCA_014805365.1 of Koerneria luziae. NCBI lineage: Eukaryota > Metazoa > Nematoda > Chromadorea > Rhabditida > Neodiplogasteridae > Koerneria > Koerneria luziae. The sequence continues at coordinate 5,887 of JACMIJ010000558.1, forward strand.
TGAACTTGCAGTACGGTGCTTGAGTGTTTCAAACACTCATTTTCCACGCATTCTGACAATAAACAACACCAGTTCAAAAAATTAGGGTTTCTAACACTGCAGCACTGAACGGTGAATAAATCCGCAAAATTGAGGAATATTTTTCTGCGCTTTTATTATATGCCCTCCGTGTGTAAAACTCGCACTATTGGGAACATCTTTGTGTGAGTGTTGAACATATATTGTTAATCTTCCTGCATACATATGTTCTCTCGGACAAAACTTCCCGTTCTCTGTTTATTCATTAATGAAAGATATTTGCAAGCGAAATTTGAACGATTACCATGATAAATAGCTTGAAAATAGGTGTGTCCTATTATGCTTATGTTTGAGAGTATTCAATAAACATGAGATCGTTGCACTCTTTTCTTTTGCAATTTCCCACGTTTTATCATGTGCTGTTTATCAGTGTGAATTGAGATAGAATTGCTTTCTTTTTGCCTGAATGAAACCTCAGTTAACTTTTTTGCTCATTTTTTGCTGTCTTTCTCATCCACGTATAATTTTTGTCTAAAACCAATTATATAATAATATAATAATAAATATAATAAATAACGTATGTTTCTGTAAATCAGCCTTTCTTGTTTGCAGCATAACCTATCCGTATGTATGGAACGTCGTAGCGATGAAGGAGTACATGCACATTTTGTACGCTCTTGAATATGTTTTCTTTGGTAAGCTATGGTTTACATAAAGAATTTCTGCCACAAGGAAGCGACTTCCATAGCTATAACAATCAGCTAACAAACACAAAAGATATAGTTTTATCCCACGGTAGGAATAAATTAACCATTGTTTTGGCCAACTCAAGCTTATTTGGTTAGCATGTCTTTAATACTTATTTTTTTTAAATTATTGCCTCTCTTGACGAGTACACTGTGCCTCAAACCGCTTTTCAGGCCTTGGCTGCATTTTGTCATTCACAGTATTTTTCGTAATGTGGAAAACGGGTAAACGTGAAATGGGTTCCTATACTACGCTAACCGCAATATTCGTGTCCTTTGACTTGTTTCACTCGCTTGTGCATTTTACCTCGAACCTGGTATGATCTTACAAGCACTGAAAAAATAACCTTTTACCTAATAATAGTGCTTGGGTGTTTAAAACACTCGTTTTTACAGCGTTAAATATTTCGTAATCATATTCAAAAAAATATAAAAACCTCAGCAAAAAAATTGAACAATCAAAACACTTAGGACTTTTTGGATTGTAGTTGTAGCCTATTAACCTTTCATGCAATGTGTTTATAATTTTCCCAGCAACTTTCAGAAACGCTTACTTGTGAAAAGCATGCATCCTCTATGAATTTCCCTTAAAGAAGGAGTAAACTCACTTTTTCACTATGTCCGAATAGTCTTATGTTGACCGTGAAACACGAATAAATAGGGCATAGTTACATGTTATTATCTGCTGATTTTGCCCGTTTTTCGGTCTTTCAAACCTCATAAAACACTCGATTCGCATTTATATCACTAAAGAAGCTGCAGAAGCTTTAGTCACACTCAAAGCAAGCTATGGTTAACGGGGACATAGTACTTTAAAAAGTGAGTTTAGCCCTTCTTTAAACTGTTCTCACGCAACAATTCCATAAGCGCACAAATCATAAGCGCACAGAGGAAGTTCCACTATCTCAGCATGATGTGTAATTGCGTGCTTCCAGAGAATCTATGTGAATGGCTACACTACGATCATGATCTCAATTGGCTTGATCAAGGGCATGGCTGGAAATCTCATGTACGCGTTCACATTTTCGACAACTTTTGTTTTGCTCAGCTACCACTTTGTCTACCGTTACCTCTTTCTTGCCAGGTAATATTTGGTTACTTTGTAAGTCTTAAAGAAGGGCAAAGGCACCTATTTTTCGGTCTCGTGTAGTCTTCACTTTGGCCTTAAACACACTAAATCCGAGGCCAGTCGTGTGTCATTTTTCGATTATTATGCCATATTTTGACCCTTCTAGCAGTCATAAAATACTCAATCGACATTCAAAACACTAAATAGTCCACAAGAGTTCCAACCCTAGGTAAAAACAAGAGACCACAAAAACCCAGGTGTATTTAACCCTTCTCAACAGCTAAGGTAAGATAACGTAAGATTTTTAGCTAATTGTTAGAAAGGTTTATCAACCTGGAGAAATCCTTCTCAAGCTTTGTTGATACGCCAGGAATAGATAAAGCTCTGAAATGTTCACATTAGTACAGGAAGTGTTCAATACATGCGTTTTGTATCTTTTCAGGCCCAAGCAGCTCATGCTGTTCCACAATAAGTACTTCATCTTCTTGTTAGTATTAATCGTATTACTGCAAGCAACTATGTTTACCGTCGTTTCTTACTACGGCTACGGTAGGTAAGCATTATATGCAAAAAACACTTTATGTTACTCAAAGAAGGAGTACTAACAATAAGCTGACCTGACATAATCATCCAAAAATACTATTATTGGCTTACTTGACTCCGTGTACAAATATCCGACTGTCGCTTTATGATGCAATCTTATTGTTAGGTTTCTTACCAACTGGCCAAATTTGATAAAGGATCCAAATTTTTAGCAACGCACTGCCGTTTCACAACCTTGTGAACCTGCTGTGAACAATGAAGAGTTTGAATACACATACAAAATTGATAATGTAGCAACAGTCGGATATTTGTATGAACGGAGTCAAGTATTCCAATAGTACATAACAGCAAACATAAGACTATCGCATAACAAACAAGCGAAGTCGCCGAGGAATTTGAAACTGTCAAGCGGAAACCGAGGAATTTTGTTAAGTGTGTTCTCTGAACACAAAAGTGGCAGGCCCATAAAACACTCGTTAGGAATACATTTTTAAATGGCGATTTCCAGCCTCTTTTAACGCTTTAAAAGTGCACTAATTAAGGTGTTCAAAGCGACGATGAGAAAAATATCGTCACAGCGGTTGCATGGAATATGTACTCGGTCGAGAACATGGGCGAATGGGGATCGTTCTACACATCGTTCAGGAAGGTTTGTGATAACGACATCATGAACCAACCTATTCGGAAACCATGGCTTATACACACAGTTCTGCTAACACAAAACAACGGTTTCTGGCCTCCTTTAAAGAAGGTGTAAACTCACTTTTAAAGTACTATGTCCCCGTTAACCATAGCTTGCCCTAGGTGTGGTTGACACTTCTGTAGCTTCTTTAGTGTTGTAAATGCCATTTGAGTGTTTTATGAGAGTTGAAGGACAGAAAATCGTCAAAAATAGCATGCAACTATGCCCTATTTTTTTCATGTTTCACAACAAACATAAGACTCGGGCATAGTAAGAAAAAAGTGCGTTCACTCCTTCTTTAATCAAGCACATAATGCTGTTGGAATACTTTCAAATACATACATATGTGCAAATGTTCGGCTCGTGCTATATGCTCAAGATCGAAGATGCATTGACATTTTCACAATTCATAGCCCAAGCATAGCATATTTTGTATATTGTGAAAGAATCATAACAATAAGATATGATTATGCTGTACCTGTCGGATATTTGAGCATGGCGGAGTCAGATATTCCATAATAGCTACTTTAATACACACAATACCGTATCTCCCCTCCAGCCTTTCATAAATGCACCATTTTCTTGTTGACACTTATAGCAAAGTTTTTTTTTTATTTCAAGGAGGCCGGAAACCGCCATTTCAATAAGATAAGTGTATAGATAATCATAATAAGTGTTTTATTGACCCGGCACTTGTGTGTTTAGGGAACATACATAAGAAAATTCCTCGGTGGACTGACGGTTTCCGCCCCCCCTTTAAATAATGAGAAGCCCACTTATATGTTTAGCCAGACGGATCCTTTAACTTCACGCCGGTTCTCTGCATGTTGACCATTCTTACCGTAACCACGACTTGCTTCACCGTAATGTCGTACTGCTCGATCGGCATTGTGCGGGTGCTTCGCAATGCCGCTTTGACAGCGAAGACGAGACGGTTGCAGCGTCAACTCTTTATCACTCTTATTGTACAAGTAACGTTTTCTTTTGCTACTTTTTTTGTTTGACTAGGTTCGATTTAAAGAAGGTGTAAACTCACTTTTAAAGTACTATGCCCCCGTTAACCATAGCTTGCCCTTGGTGTGGCTGACACTTCTGTAGCTTGTCTAGTGTCATAAATGTCAATTGAGTGTTGAAGACAGAAAATCGTCAAAAAATACTATGCTCTCTTTATTCGTGTTTTACAGCAAACATAAGACTCGGACATAGTAAGAAAAGATTGAGTTCATTCCTTCCTTAAATGACCAATTGAAAGCTTATTTGATTTGGCCGTATAGTCTAATAGTTGATGTGAAACATAAACGCAACGTATTTTGTAATGACAATGCCCGTTTTTCGGTCTTTCAAACTTTACAAAAAATACTAAAAGGGTAGTGTACATATTTGTATTTGCAAACATAGAAGAATGCTCTCCTGGACAATTGCATATGTGCCTAACAATAAGCAACAACAATATGCCTGTTTTATGTCTAGTAATTAGCAATGACTAGCAATAATAATGTCTAACTATGTGCCTGTCCCCACGCAAACAAGGTGCCATTCCTCCGGGGTAGGCAATTGGTAGTGATAGTATCACGAATTGGTAATGGTATGTAGTATCACTGTGTGAATGACTGGGCACCTTCGGACTTAAACAGCCCCGCAAGGTCCTGGCCTTCTCAGGACTCCCCGCAGGCGAAATACCTTGAATACGGGAGACTTTGCCTTTGCCTTTTGATGTGTCTGTCCTTGCAGACAATCATTCCACTAGTCGTCTTCTACTGTTCAAGCGGTACCGTACTGTTGCTGCCCATCTTCTACATTCAATGCGATTGGTGTGGAGATGTTGCATCTTCCATTACTACCGTATACCCGGCTGCGAATGCAATTGCAATCTTGGTTTTGATTAAGGTAACATTGGAACGCTTGGTGGTCGGAAAAGATGCTCTATACGTGCTCTATGATTCGATAATGATTACGGCTATGACTATGATGTCATCAACAACGATGAGACACGAACTATGTTTCATCGTTGTTGATGATGATGCTGTGGAGAACATATATGTATTATTAATTGCATGTATCAATAGTGTATATCAATAGCAGGCATTTATTTGTTCATTGAATTTTCGTGTTGTAGAAGGACAAAAACAACAAGTGAAACACAGATCAGAGGTCATTTAAGAGATACATGCACTCATGTTGAAACCTTCGTTCTTATGACAGAAGTTTTGTATTTATAGTCGTAATGCAAATGATCTACTATGCATAAATCGACACACACATACATGCTGGTCGCATGTGCATATGTCTATACCACGAACTTATGAAAGTAATATTGTCAGGAACCTTTTCGGCTGGTTTGCCTTACTCAATGTTCCCGTTTCAGTCATATCGACAAACGCTATTCGATCGCACATTAGGGAGGTGCTGGCGAGGTTCCTCTCGGGGCACCTTACGAGAGGGACCAGCTGGACCACCCGCAAGATACGAACTTCCGAAACCGCCAACCGTTTCTAGTGAAGCAAATTGTGTTTAATGTTATACCTGAAGGCATTTCTGAAAGATGTGAACACAATTCTACTTCCTGACAATGAGACTCATTGGGCAAGGCATGCTCATCATCTTGAGTTCAACTTCCGCTTTCAAATATGTTCATCTAGTGTACTGTTGGAACACTTGGCTCCGTTCTGTACAAATATCCGACTGTCGCTACATATTAAATTTGCAAGCGTATTCAAAGCGTTCACAATTCATTGCAGATCTGTAAACTTGTAAAATGGTACAGGTTTGCGATGAAAATTGAAAACTTTGATAAATGTGTGTCTAACAATAAGATGCATTCATACAGTGACAGTCGGATATTTGTACAGAACGAAGTCAAGTTTGCCAATAGTAGAGAGTAAGAGTACTCGTTTCCACACAAGGTGACAGTGCTCTACACAGCCCATGCAGTCTCACCTTCTCATTTCGGGCCAAACTAAAGACGTTTTCTTGTTTGTTGTCGTTTGCAAATCAGGTACCGTAGACCGACGAAACAATACGCTGTGCATATGAGGCACTCAAGAGTTGTGTAAAAAATCCTTTATTTCATATTACCTACACTAATAAATACACATATTTTTACACAGAACAAGTCGCGTCCCGGCACCTTAGGGACCACCCCGAAGGTTAAGAGGCCTTGATTCGGCTGTACCTTACTTTTATTATACAATTTGCAACCTAACAAATAAGTCAAACTAATGACCGTGGTCACCCATTCGCGCTTTTTGCCGCTGAATGGCTTCGATGGAGATGGTTTTTCGGTCGTAGACGAGACCGAACACCGCGAGTGCGTCAAGGAGGGCGCGAGTCCAGTTCTCGGTTAGAGGGAACTCGGAGGCACGGTAGTCCTGCAATGGAAGTTTACTATCAAAGATGTTTTGAATCAGAGTAGAGGTTCTTAAATCAACGATTATTTGCTTTGTGTAAGTTGATTATGTTTAGACATCATTTTAGAAATACTATTAAGGTCTTTGCCATAAAAAGAACTGTGCATTCCACATAAAGCTTTTAGTCTGGCAAACAAGTGCATCCTACGTGTGAAGATAATGTTGTACGTCAAATCTTTTTCCTGTTTGACCATACTAAAAGCAAAATTTCCGTCTAATCGTGTCCGGTCATATTGTTCTGTTTCCCCAAATGAATTGCAACGCCTAGGTTGAACATTGTTGCATCACTGTATGTATCATATATCTGTATCTGTATCGTTTCTCTTTATATTCAGGACTTGCCTGAGGGAAAGTGTGATGGAAGTTGTGTCCGCCTTCTCCGATCGCCTGAAGATTCGTCCAGACGGACTCGACCGGCGAGATGTTCTTGTCATATGGCTTGTAGCCGAATTTGTGAGCAGCAGAATTGATCAACCTGTAATAGTAAACTATTTACTTATTGTTAGTAAATAGTAAGTACTTGGCCATTTGCCCATCCTTACTCTGTACATAGCAAAGTGTATGCTTGAGTTTAAGGAAAACATTTTCCCCAAAACTCAAGTCCTTGTTAGTACTATCGTGTGACCTTTGAGCATATGCAACCTATGAGTACATATGAGTCCAACTTCTATAAGCATTTGCTGCCTTATCAAGTGCCTTGGACTTGAACAAAAGAAATCACGATATGAAACAGTTCTCGGGTGCAGAGAGGTCAGACAACACGACGCTCTGATGACCCCTTTGCCCCCATTTGCCGTTCTTTGAAGGAAACGGAATGAGATGAACGTATGGTTAGTGTTGGTTGGAACGTGGTGGCGTGATGGTAACACTCTTGTTGCTTTGTATAGCTTCCTCGATTTCTTCCCAGTTTTGTGTCAATCTTAGGGTGTGACTGGAAACCGATATTTTGTTTGCACAAAGCGCATTCAAAATAAAAATATATTACCCGCAATGTTTGTGTTCAGGAAAGTATACATAAGCCAATTCTTCGATGAACTCGCGATTTCCTTCTACTCGGGAGCAGCTTTAGACGTAGTAGTGTTTAGTGGTAGGAGTAATTTTTTTGTTATGCCCGAATAGTCTTGTGTTTGCTATGAATCATGAATGCGTAAGGCAAAGTCATGTGCTATGTCTTTGATGACTATGTCTACTTTTCGTTCTTCCAGCCAAAATAAAACACCCGATTGATATTTGTATCGTCACATAAAGAAGCTACGAAAGTGTGAGCCTCATCTAAAAACTATCTATGGTCAACGAGAACCTAATACTTTGAGAATGAGTTTACTCTTTCCTTAGCACAGTAAATTTTCTCAAGCTTATGGCGTTTCACAGGTGTAATAGGGTTAGGTATATATAGGCATATGTAATATAATAGTACATAAGTGATATTCACTCTAACCCACCAGGTACTGTTGAGCGTGAATGCGTATCGAAACAGGGCGGCCGTGTAAAAAGCGACGAACGCCGATTCGCCCCAGAGACGGGGAACAGCGGTTGGGATGAGGAAGCAGATGATGAGCACCATCGGGAGGTAGTATCTAGAAATCGCAATTGTATTATGCTCAGGCTTGGGCAGACATATTTCTGAGTTGTGACTATTACAGGATGCTGAAAATTTTCCGCTGGAAACATACAAGGAGGTCCCGATTTCCATAGAAACAATAACTGTTATTGGTCACAGTGTAGAAATTACGTGCTTACAGCGTAGCACAGTTAGGCAATCAAACCGACTGCAAGCTGAACTCCAGAAATTGCATTGTTACATGTAGTAGAAGTTGCATACAAAGCAACAATAAGCAGCGCTAATTGTTAGCTTGTTCTTGTATACTTCTTTAACCATTAGTTGTAAGATTTTGAAAGATTATCTGTAAGATAATCTTACAAAATCTTACAACTAATGGTATCTAAGATTTTCTACAAGACAAAAAAAGACATACTTATGTTGAAAGACGAGAACGGGATCTTCGTAGAGGTCGGACATGTCGAGCTTCTTTCCCATCTCCTTCAGCTTCGGATGTTTCCGGCACAAAAGCCATCCGACATGTGAAAAGAAGAATCCTCTCTGGAACACAGTAAACGTTAAAAATAATTTTGAATCAATTATTTTCGCGCCATTCCGGGAATCCCTATATCACCATTGTTCTTTTGAATCTCCTTTTGTTTAAAAATGCAAATGAAATAACTGTATAGGCGGCCGTGCAAAGCTGTGGTTATTACATTACCTCCATACCCACTATGCACTTTTTGGGTATTCTAACAACAGTAATACAATCACTCGTGTACTCTAACAATAAGCTGGTTTTCCAGTTGCCAGTAATAGAAAGGACAATTGAAAAAATTTATAAAAGACTGAGAAAAGTTAAGAAATATAAGGTTTAAAAAATATTAAAAAATACCATACCCTAGCATTATGCGGATCGGCGTCGGTATCCGTGAACTTGTGATGGCAGCGATGATCTCTCGCCCACTCGATGACGTCATTCTAAAAATAAGCACAGTAAAGTTATATTCGGTTACGTTTAATATATGCTACTGGAATATTTTGACTTCGTTCTGCATATACGATTGGAACGATGCGAAAGAATTGTGAATTATAGCTTACAATTACTAATAGAAATAAAGATTTTAGAATAAGCTCACAATTAGCTACATTTTGTAACCACGGCGCACACATAAAATTAAGATTAGAAGGAAATCATAAAGTCAAATTTTAAAAAATATATATATTAAAAACTAACAATGAAAACCCCCTCCATACCTGGAAAGCCATCGTATTCATCAACATGAACATTATCCTGACTGGCAACACCGCCTTGAACGAACGATGAGACCACAGCCGATGCGCACCCGCCGTCACTCCAAATGCGCCAACAAAGTACAGCAAAACAGCTGAAAGACACTCCAACTGTGTCAGCAAGATACCGCAAAACAGCTGACAGACACTCCAAAGGTGCTGACGAAATACAGAAAAAAAAACAGCTGACCAACACGTAAGTTTTTTTTTTGTGAGCGACAGACACTTCAAACACGTCAACACTTCAAACACGTCAACACTCACTCCATACGACGGTTTGCCAGTGGGCGACGAACAGCAACTGATAGGCGCCGATGATGGCTCCGAAGTGGAGCGCGGCAAACAGCGCAACGTTCCTCCACACAATCTCCGTCTTGAACTTGACCTACGAACAAAAGTTTTTTTTAAATTCTTGAAAAAGCACACTGTATAGCTTCTGCTGATATCGTTAGCTTCAGATTGTCAAACACAACCTATTCGACAAGGTTTACTTCCATCATTTCACAGATAAACCTTTCTTACTAAAATCTCCCTTCAACGATGTTATAGATGCTAATAAAAGAAGTAAGTACTAGAAGGTTCTACTAGAAGGTTCTAGAAAGTTCCGAAACCTGCTTGGACAGCCGCTCCAATTCCGCCATCACATCGAGATCGGCGGTAAGGTATTGTTGCTCAACGGCGGTAATCTGGACAGTTTGTGTCATGGTGAACCGGAACGAGGAACACCATCTGCCCGCCCCTTTGCACCTTTTATACTACCCACACCCGAGGTGATGTTGTGCTGTTGTTGCGCACAGTTGTTTGCTCCGCAAGCCTGTGCACAACTAGCTGGCCACTACGGTTCTCCTACAAATCACTTTTTGGGTTGCGGGAGTACGGTACGTTCTAAGCTGAACTGTTGTGTGTTCAGGTGACCTAGTGGGTTCCATACATTCCCAGGGAAGGCGCTTTTGCCCGGGGTAGGGGGGGGTAGGGTGATTTGTGGTGGTGAGTTTTTGTGTTTGTTTGGTGGTGCGATTGTGTGTGTGTGCAGTGTTCTAGTGTAGCGGAGAGAGAGGAGAGAAATGTGTGTACCTCTTGCATGGTATGTGCAGAGGCCGTATCACGTGTACTTTGATAATTTTGATAAGCAGTTTAAATTTGTCGTCATTGCGAGCGTATCACGTGATAGTACGAGCAAATGATCAGACGACTGGGTGATGGACATGGCCTTATGTGATGTGGCCGAGAGAGATGGTTCCGGCCCTCTTCCCATCTGACCGCCCGATCAGTCATCCATCCCCCCCCCCGCTCCACTAGACAATTTGTAACTCAAATACACGGCGGCTTTTTTTCCTATCTGTTTGTCGACAACAATAATATTTGTGTTGTTCGAAAAGGATGTGGTCGGCCAAAGACGAGGTGGCAGGACGAGTTCACCCAGCACCTTGGCCCGATCCGATGGTTCTGAGATGCCCCTGCCGTTGAAGTTTCCCGATGGAAGAATGCCATCGCTCACCGAAGAACCCTTCTGATAGAGTAGTTTATGATATGAAATGTGTAAACGCATGACTTACAAAACGAACGCTCTAGCCTTTGTATCATTATTAGAATCTCACACTCCGTCATAATACGAGAAAACCCCCGACTGTTCTGCACAAAATTTACAAACAACAAGTTCTGTCCCTGTTTTATATTACACACATATGGAACTAGCCACTATTACAACCAGTCAACATCATAACAATAAGTCGGTTTCTACTGTATCAATATCAATGTTATTGCAGTAGTAATCGTGCAATCAAATCAGCGCGGTGAAAACCATTATGATGTAGCCTGAAGCATCAATGTGGCATGTATGATCACTGCACAGAACGGGAAACATCGAGCAAAGTCTGCTAGAAGTTCGCAAACTAACAATACGTTACACGCACAACGCACCGTGTCCTAACAGTCTTGGTTAACAATAAAGAGAGCAACGAGCGCATGGTTGGCTAGATGTAGTATGTTACCCGCAATAAACAATGATATAACTGAAAATAAGCAATAAAACCGGAATCTCGACAGATTATACGGAATTCCGAAGTCTGTAACCTTTTCAGATTAAAGGAGAGTGGATTTTTTTCTCGGTTACATATATGCAATTTTCCCTTTTTGTGTTATTTTTTGGATTATTATGCCATATTTTGACTCCTGGCTAAGAGAACGCGAGGCCATTCATTTTCAAAAACTGCTAGATAAGAATGTGTGTGCAACGTTGTGGTTAGGCATAGATGCTTGAACTTTGGATCGTCTTTTTTTTGTGAACTTTTGATAGCAGCCGTATTCCATAACCGCAGTTTTCGAATGTCATGTAATGTCGTTTGTGCTTACGGACAAGACTGCAAAAAAGCCGGAAAATGTGATTAGCGCTACGTGCACACAGGCATATTCTTCGTGTGTGACCGACCTTCACTGGGATGTCGAAAATTTTGAAAAATGGGATGTCGAAATATTAAACTATTTTTTCAATGTAAAATCAGCAAAAAACAAGTTAATGTTAAGTTCAAGAAACGCGGAATAACACAAAACAATCATTACATTGTGTTTTGGGCCCGCAACTTACAATTAGTGTACAGGTGTTTACGGTCGTGTGTCTTACAATTAGCAGCTGGCCATAAATCGATACTGGG
>JACMIJ010000559.1:0-17818 GCA_014805365.1 Koerneria luziae
TGCAGCCGTACGCATCTGCACGCGTCGCGTATGCACCAGGCGATGCGAAGCGTGATGTCGGGTCGAATGTCGGTGAATGCGGCAGCCAAGTTCTACAAACTGTCGAGGAGCACCCTGCAGCGGAGAGTCTCGTACGTCTCTTACTGACTATTCATCATACATTGTTGTTGAGCACGTCAACGCATCCCGATTTTAGTAGCTTGAGAAGGACATCCTGTTAGGTTACCCTCAAGGTCTTATTAGCACCCTGTTTCTGGCACCTTGTACTAAATGAGCAAGTCGTTTTGAACATTCTAAAGCGTGGCTTGTAGACGAACGCTGTCCATGAAAGCTTGACAAATTATAAAGTACCCTGAAAGGCTAACGTTCTCGAGTTGTAGTGGTAGCAAATTCGTCCGCACAATTTGCTTTTGAATGATATCATCAACTTAAAAGTTGCGGTTTGAAGCTGCTAACTTCTTGAAAGTTAAAGTTCTCGTTTCCCTACTTTATAGGGAACAATTGACAAAAGGGGAAGACGCACCTTGGTTGTATTGGGACGTGGACCTTGAATCGAACCCGGTTCTTCTGTATAGTGTAGAGCGCCTTCCGCCACTACACCACTTTGCCACACAATGCACGGCAATCTATCCTTATTGTTAGTAATGTTTCCAAAGCTAAGCATTGTAAGTAAATGCACATTTCAGTGCCTCAAAATCGCAGAGGAAGAAGCTCATGGAGTTCCAATTTGCGTCTCGGGAAAAGAAGAAGGTGTGTTCTATAGAAAATTCGTATTATTGAATACTGTTGCAGCTGTTAGCTAGTTTAATAATAAAAATAATATATTTATCTCCAAGGTGGTTGATTATAAGGCAACCACACTTATAGAAGACATCCAGATGCGAGTTTGTTTGCTACATATTTATAATTTTGCGAGTTTAGTTTGTTATAATAACTTTTTGTTGTTTCTACAAATATACAATATTTTGCAGTTCATGCAAGCGCACGGTCTACAGGACAATCGCGGAATGCAACCGGAAGATATGGAGGTATTCATTTTTTTTTTGCTTTTTATACAAATATTGTATTATATGTGATATGTTATGTCATTGTTTTTAATAGTTCTGACAACAACTAAGGTTCAGTACATTTGTAGTAACCATCGCAATGTGATTGTTTTTGCACAGATTATTTTGTGCTTTTTATGGAATAGTGTGGTTTCCACATTTGTGTGGTCAGCATAGAATAAAGAGGAAGGAAGAAGTAGTATTCAAAAAAGGGAGGGAGTCGAACATTTGGTTCTTTTACATTGGCTGCATTTCTGGCCAATAGCTTTTAGAAAGGGGTACTCCTCTTTTGCTTCTGAAACCAAGAGAGGTGTTCGTCCACGTTATACTCTATAGTTGTTAGGTGTCTGGGTTGATCGGCTTGAGACAAGTCATTCTGTGATCGCGATATGCAGATATTGTGAGCGGATAAGGCGCCTCTATGCCATAACATCTAGGCCATCCGAGTTTGGCTTGGTTTGGTTTGTTAGATGTTTTCTTGCTCAATTCAAATTCAAACTCGGACGGCCTCGATGGTTGGCCTAGCGCACATAGAGGCGCCTTATCCGCTCACAATGCCTGGGTATCGCGATCACAGAGTGACGCGTATCAAGCCGATCAATCCAGACAATGGAGTGTAGGAAGTTGCATTCGCGAGACACGTTTCCAAGACGTGCAGGCTAATTTTCTTGCTAACTTTGTTTTTTTTTTCAGTTGTGGATGGCCGGTTTCTACATGACGGACGAGGAACTGAAGATTCCGACCACCGGCGAGGTGGTGGTCGAGGAGTGGATCGGGCAGTTGAACGAGTTCGGACAGATCGATGAGGGACCATCAACGAGGGAACCGGAGGATGAGGACGATGTGGTCAAGGAGGAGGAGGAACCGAAAGAAGAGGAGGAGGCGAGGGAAGAGGAGGAGGATGAGGGCAGCGAAGTGAAAGAGGAGGAGGTGAGGAAGGACCGCATGAAAACAAATTTTACAAGGGTTAGTTGGTCAGGTTACAGTGTAAGAATAACTAACTAGTTTTTGTATACAGTGACAGGTATACAGGCTAACACACTAGTGATGTGGTGGGAGAGATGACTTACAATTGGTTACGAACTGGCAAGACTCCACGGTTCCGCACAAACTGCTGGTACTGCAGCGGAGTCGAGTGTGTCACCTCGCTGTATTTCGAAGACGAGAGGTGACCCTCTTGTACAAAAAGGTAAGAAACGGGGTGCCTATTGAAAACTAAAGAGACTTATGAACGATATACATAAGTCCAATGTTAAGATATCTCAAAACGAGGTGCCACAGTGTTATCAAGGACCGTTTGATTGATATTTGCTGATCAATGTAACCCGTGTTTTTTTCAGGAGCCGGTTGCCGCGTCGTCTGTACCGCCTCACATGCTGACGCCGGAGCGGAATCCGCTCCCTGAGAACATTCTCGAAGACGCCAACGACGATGAGGATGAGGTCAGTGAATGCATTTGATAAGGTTTTTGAGCATTATAAAGGAACGGTAACGCAGTTTGCCTACAGTGAATCCTGAGAGAACCGAGACGTTATGGGGCATAGAAAGTCCAAAGTTGTAGTACTATAATAGCATTTACATGGACCAATTGCTTTTCGAGCTTTTCCCCACCTTTTTTTGACCGGATGGATCCATAGAATAGAAAGGTAGGGCTGACAAGTATTAGACTCACGAAAATGCAAAATGAACTGTTCCGATAACAACATTCAAATACATGTCTAGTTAACAGGTATATCTGAATACCACTCTATACGTTTAATAACGAATAACTGTGTAATCACAGCAATTTTGTGCCTGCAAGCTTATCGGACAATTACGTGAGCCCTATAGCCAAAAATTGGTGGGGGTGTAACTACGGACCTATTGTACATTGCGATTTCCGAAATGTATTCGATCGTCAGTGAAAAAGAATATGTTTTCACGCTTTTCAGGAAGTGGATGTGGTACTGGAGATGCCGTCCGACATGCCACTGTTAGAGCCAAGTGTAGTCAGAGGTACCGCCTACATATCTACCATCCCGTTTTGTGATGATGATACGGACTAGTATAGTACGAACTAGTCAAGTACAGACTAGCCTAGTACGAACTAGTTAAGTTCGAGCTAGTCAAGTACGCAAAACGTAGCCTTATTATATAGTAAGTTGTGTTACATTAGACAGTTTCATACATTTTGGAATGATTCTTTTCTTCTTGCAATACCTGGGACTGATGAGTGATCTATGCGTGTACCTGTTCTTTTTTGTTTCATTATCGGTTTATTTCTTTCAAATTGTTCGTGTAGCCGTTCTGGATTCCGTTATTGGTTTTTTAAAAAAAATGTGATTCCTTATTGTGGTCTTTTCTTTATTGGTCATCACCAGAGCATCTGTGGCATGAACTGAATGTCATCATTCACAGCGTGTCAAAGCTATGATGTTTTTGTCAAGTAATTTTTTTTGCCATTTTGTTAAGTTTACATAACGAATGATATATTTAGAGTTACAAATGCTGAAAATACAACGATGCAAATCCCGGCACTACAATTAGCTAAGAGTTATAATCTGCTGAAATTCAGCACAAAAAAAAGAACTGCAAAAACTGATTACTTGACACCCTGTTCACCACATGCTATGCATGTTACAGTTGTTTCGAAGTGAATGACCATCATTAACATTCTTTCCTGTAACTTTTCGATCTTTGATCGATCTATATATTTTTTTATCTATCTTTGCGGTATTTGCTCTCTATTATGTCTTCGGTCAATGTAAATACTCAAGTGTAATGGGTAGGCAACGGCTAATACAAAATGGTTCCTTTGTTTTTGTTTCTCCCCATAGCACTGATTGCCTGGGAGCCGATGTCAGTATATATTATGGGTGTTGATTAAAACATGTAGGTTGACGTTTCTTTACTGAAGGCGGTAAAACTGTGCGCATACAGGGGTCGCATTATTATACGGTGCTTTTGTTTCTGTAGTGTTCCTTACAATTGGAGGAACTCAAAAATACCAAAAACCGCTGTAAATTGACATTTTTTGTATCTTTGTAGTGGAAGTCGGATCCCTGGAAGCGGTGTTATGCTGTCTCTTCTTTGGTGAAATCGCTTGGTCATGTGTAGTGTTAGTGTTTTTTTAATAAATGATTTTTTTTCGTTCCGGTAATGCCATTTGTACAAAGCAATTAATACTAGTTATATGTTGTTCAAGAATCGTTTATTGGTTATTTAATGGATATTGAGATGACCTTTTCGGAAAAGTTCAGGGAAACACGTAATGGAATTGGCTAATAAGGAAGCAGATACGGCAAGATCGTGGTTGTTGTGAGGTAGTTTGTGGAGAGGAAGATGCACAAAACTATTATATTAGCAAGATTTTTTTGGGTGCTTTAGAATACGGGAGAAACCGGCTGTGGTATAATATTTCTGCACAAAGGCTACAATGTTTACAAATGTTGTCTGCCGTTGGGTTTCTTTTACGCTTGGGGATAAGACAGTTGGTTTCTTCTGTAATAACAACACAGAGTTATATATTGTAATAGTAACAGCCAATACTTAAAATGGGAACATGAGAGGAACGGTTGAGGTAGATAGGGGATGCATGCAAAGTGGAAGACGTGAGAATTTTCACGTCATGTTACTTTTGCCGATCCAAGCGCCTCATTTGCATACAATAACAAAGGCTGCTTTGACAGTAACAAAGAAATATGCAAATTTGTTGGAAGCTCCATTGCTTCAAGAGTATACTGAGATTACGGTACGATATTCATCGTTGGTGGGGTGTCTCGGCGCGATTGACTGCTGGCGCCGAACAAAGTGTTTGTAGTACGTGGAGCACCTGGTATTCTCCAAACCTGTAAGCGATATTTAGAAGTTAGAAAATATCGCTTCATACTGATTCAATCCACATACTTGAACAACTGACCTAACAATAAGAACTGATTGAACTGATTCACTAATTATAGAGAGGGTCACCCCGTTTTCGAAAGACAGTGACGTGACACTTCAAATCCCACACGGTTTTCACAACCTATCAGCCGTAGCCGAGTCAACTCTGGACAGTCCACTGGGTTCCCAGATTATAGCGCGACCCTGAAAACCAGAATAACCTGTGGTGGCACGGCAGTGTCATTCGACGACCCTCCAATTGTTGTTTTCCTCCTCCGCAATCCCGCGAAAAGCATTCGCCTGTACTCATGAGTAAGGACGATAACGATGAGGGGATTGAAGAGGGGAGGTAGCGAGGTGAGGATCGAGGGAACGAGGTAGGCGGCCGAGGAGGAGGTGAACCATGGGACGAGCGAACCCGCGAAGAGGACCACAAAGGGCACCGAGAGACAGAGAATCGGGTTGAGCGCCTGGAAGTTGTCTTATTGTTAGAGGGAATAATTAGATGAGATTCTTCAGAAGTTTACTGTAGATCTCCTATATTTGGCACCATCATCATAGGCACTAATTGTAAGAGAAAATAATGCGTGATAATGCTGGAGTGTTCAAAACATTCATTTGCTTAAATCTTAAGTGTTTTGTAATCGAATGTGTAAATGCGCGTTATACGCACTCCAGCACTAGCAAGGAGTCTTTAAAACACTCAAAATTAAGTGTTATTTTGGTTACAGTAGAGAAAAGAGTACCTGTAGAGTGAGCGTGAGCAGTGCCTTCTTGTGCAGCGACAGCGTGAGTCGTGAGTAAGCATGCTGCTTGATCGTCCGATGGATCGCCACTCCGCAACCGATCATCGCACCCACCACCAACCACATCACGGACAATGAGCCGAGCATCAACAGGATCCGGACTATCACGTTCTGGAGTTAACTGTGAATCGACGAGTCATGTTTGTATATACGGAAAACGACTCTCTAATGTCTCTCTAGTAGTGGAAGACAACCAGAAACGCGATTTTCGGTAAAGATTTAGGCTCACAAACGGGTGCTTCCAATGTTAAGGTGTACCAAATCGAGATGCCTCGGCGTTATGAGTAACCTTGTTGGAATGAGCTGTGAATGTGGCTTGGATCTGATAATGAGTTGAATTGTTGCGCCAATGCTACTGGATAGAGGTACCAATCATAGGAATGATTGAGATAATTCCATTTTGGCATGTTCTCTTATTGTTAGGTATAATAGTTGCCGGAACATGAAGCTTATTGCTACGGCTATTCTTGCAAAGTCTTTGGATACTAGGGTGAAACCAATGATCCACAAAGTGATGTCTTTTGTGGTGCCCATTAGACAAAAAATGACACTCACATGAAAGGCACAAAATCGGAAATACAATAGTAGTTGTACGCAGATCCTCGGAATAAGTAATTATTAGATAAGCTCTAAAGTGTTTGAGGCCATTTCCTGTGTTAAAATGCTAACAATGAGCAACATCCAGTTAAAAAAAAGCACGCTAACATGTTGTGACTAACAATAAGACTTTCCTAGAAGTTATGGGTTATTTCTGTGAGCGATGACGAGTGAGTGTTTTTTCCCCAAAAATGTCTGCTTGAAACACCTGCCATGACAAACACAGCATGTTGCATCCTGCAGTATACATAAACTCATTTGCATACAGAAACAAAGGTTCACTCTCTATAAGAGCGAGATATGCAAATTTAAGACCGGTGTAAGTTACACTGTCTGTGATAGTAGCAGTAGAAGTAAACGCCTATGTTTCCACTGACATTTTACACGATACATTGGCTGGCCCATACATCGACAACAACTTTAGTGTGAACCTTGAGACATACCGTGTTAGGACACGGCACCCCGTTTCGAGCGTCTTATAATAGGGGGTCATCTCTTTTGAAACATAAAAACGTTACACATCTATGTATGGGGCTAGTCGTGACGAACCTCTCCAAAATCGACTATATACAAACACCGTTCGGTCGGATCCACACCAAAATACGGATGTTCGAGTTGTGAAGTTGGCGTACGGTAGAAATTGGCAAATGTAGCTACGGCGAATACGGTAGACAGGCACAGACAGAAGAGCGCGATGAGGAACACGTTTCGTGGGAGGTAGAAGAGTTTGAATACCAGTGGTGAACTGAAAGAGCATACATATAACGGTGGCGGAATAAGGAGGTCCTGGAATGCAAAGAAAGTTTGACCGCACTCTAACTTGAATGGAAAAAAATAATGCCACTAACTGAACGAAAAACGTGAAACATGCTATTGAAATAACTAAAGTCGTTTTGTGCAAAATTTCCGACTGTTGCTATGTATTGTAATCTTATTGTTAGGTTCTTTTCTATTACACAAATTTGTAGACGTATTGACTTCTTCATTCTTTGACCTATATGGTGTTTTTTTTGCCGTTTCATAAGCATGTAAGGCTTTTATATGCTGAGAAACTTTGACACGTTTACAAAGTTTCCTATAAAGCGGCAGTCGGGATATTTGTATTATAATGGACTTGGATATTCTAATAGTACGGTACTTTTTGATCATCAACATTCGATATACGAATCCGACATCGACCAGGATCAGGCCCAATGAGAAGGTGTACAGCAGCATGATATACATCAACTCGCAGAGCGGAAACGGATACTTGATCGTACTGAAACCGGCGACACCGTTCGCAGAGTGGATCACCTAAACAACTTTTGATTACAATACATTTAAAAAAAATTGTATTTCTGTTGTTAAATATCATTATAATATGCGTTCTTGCAATCCTATGCCGTCTCTCAAACTTTGAAACTGTAACGAACTGTGAAGAGTTTGAATACGCTTACAAAACTGACTGTATAGCTTACTAAACTGGTATACAAAATTATGTAATTGAAAAGAACCCTAACAATAGGATTTGATCATTCAGGGACAGTCGGATACTTGTGCAAGTATTCCAATAGTATGTATTGTCCGCACGATTCCACCACACAACAACAAACAAACAAACATTTTACATTTCAAAGCTTTTTGAATCTAGGAGAGAGAAATGCCTATACCACCTTGGTTTTATTGAATATCTGCTTCTCTACATAAATATGCAAATGAAGTGTAATTATATTGGCGGTTGTGAAACGCTGTAGCAGGAAAACTCGAAGTCTCAAGCATTTTCATGCCTGTTAGAAACATACATCTTGCGGTATGATGTGCTGGCGGGCTGTTCAGAGAAAATAAACCTTAATTATGCCTGAACGATGCCTGAGGAGTTTATGACCTTCATTTTCCCCATCGTTATATGTGCTGACAATAAACAACATACAGTTTAAACAAATGAGGGTTCAAAACACGACAGCACTAAACAGTCTAAAAATCTCAAAATAAAGGGTTTATCTGCTTGTAAGAAAACGGCTGATTTTCAACTGCGTTGTCCCGTTCCTTGAATCAACTAATAACTCAATCATAGTATGAGCAAAATGAAGACACAATGAACGCCTACTCTATGTTTCTTCAGCATTATTTGCCAAAGTGTAGGACAGTGAAAAATAGTAAACATTATACATGAAAAGTTTCAATACTTTCGCAAATTTGTGTAATTGAAAAATCCTAACAATAAGATTTGCTCATACAGAGCGAACTTTACTGTAGAGCTTTACTTTACTTACGATATCCGCAAACGCCATCACGGCACCATAGAGGAAGTCGTTGAAGGTGATGCAGACGAGAATGTACGTGTACCATCCGAGATGCTGACTCGGCCGGCATCGAAGCAGAATCAGGAAGCACACGTTTGAGACGGACGATACCACACCGATGACGATTGGCGCGTTTAGTGATAGGCCCATCTTGTTAGGTTGAAGATGTCAAAAGATGTCAAAAAGATGTCAAGAAAATGTCAAATTCGGGTTGCCAAGATGTTACCGCTTGGCGCTCATTGAATCTGGAAAGGTCTGAATAGCACAATCATACGTAGTGTATAACAGATGACGTCACGCTAATTGTAAGGTAGTGTAAGTTCCAACGGATTCAAATTTGCGTAATACTTTGTTACGGAAGGCAAGTATTTTCTAATCGTATGCAAATGAGGTACGGTAGACCGGCGATCACGAAACTGTTATAGGAAAATACGCGACCGCGTCGCGACGGAAATTTCGATTTTTAAAAGCGATGAAGTTTGTGCTATAGTTAGGGACGACAAAGAAGATAGTGGTTCAGCCAACAAATTAAAAACCAAAATAATCTCAGCTTTGCAATTCCAGACACTTTCAAAGCAACAATTACCGCATAGCATCAATCTTACAATTAGAGACGAGCAAACATTTTTCTCGGTTGAGATGCTTCACAAAAATCAAAATAAAGGTTCCATCTTACACAATATTTTTAAGGCAGTGGAACTTAATTTTTTTGTTTTGTATCCCTTTGTTATAGAGGTGGTTATAAATATATATTAACAAAAATATAAAAGCTTTGTTTGTTATAAAGTTATATATTTGTTACTGTATGCAAATTAGGGACTGAAGCCGGCGGAAGCAATATTCAGTAATAAGGAAGATTGAATAATCAATTGACCAACCAAGCAACTATTATATATAATTGGAAAAACGAATAGAACATTCATGTTAGCAGGCAAGACATGACATTCCTTCAGAAAAAAACACACATCTGCTTTCTCCGTATATTGTTAGTTGGCTTATTTATGTGCATGAGCAAACCTTTTCATGCCAATGTAGATTCACACAAAATTTTTGCTTTCGCTAGCTACCTCATGCTAAAAAAACAACGTAATAATATACAAAATAAATACATATTGTTAACATTCGCGCTGTACACAGAACAGTGGATGAAGAGATTATCACAGGTTATCACAGCATGCTGCTTCCTCCAGTCTACCTATACATACGAACACAAAGATCTATCATAGGAATATGCAAATTTTAGACTGGCGGAAGTTCCATTGCCCTTCAACATGATTTGGTTTACTTATACAACCAATATCGTCAGCACCTAGGCTTACGACGTGAGTGTCCCACAAGGGAGCGCCCACGTCGCCATTCGAAATAGGCAGTGCTCATTGTTCTTATTGTTAGACGCTTAACCTGTTGAACCTCTCTTATCATTTCTATGCACTGTTATTCGATTGCAGTTTGCCTACGGTTATTCCTACATAACAACTTCCGTTCTATGATAAATTATTAAAATAATAATTGTATGTTTTAGCAACAAAAGAGCAAAAGAGCAGGCAGCAAAAGTCCAAGACTAAAGTTCTGTTAAACCGAGTTTGACCGTGAGAGCTCGGAGGGTGTGGGTGTAGCATGCATCGCGAGACTCTCACAGCTGGCGCTTGGTTGCCGTTTTTAAGCGCTTCTCAAAGGACGTGCGTGCGTGAAATGCAAATTGTTCACAGAGGACACACTGTACTCAGAGAAAAAGAGAACCTTAAAGGAGGCCGGTAACCGTCATTTCATTAGCTCAAAGATCATATTGAGTGTTTATTGACCCGCCACTTTTGTGTTCAGGGAATACACATAAGCAAATGCCTCGGAAAACTGACGGCTTCCGGCCCCCTTTAATGACATTAGAGTGTTTAAGACACTCATTTCCTTTAGTACTAATTGTAAGTTTTTCGTAGTACCTCATTTTCATGCGACTAAGAAAGGCTTATCTCATAGGAACCGTCAGAAGGGATAAATTTGAGACCAGCGGAAGTTGCACTACCACAATATGATGTGTGTCAGAGTGAACACTTGCGAGCAATGCAGGAAATACAAGATCAGCTTGTTATTAGTACGTCTGATCTGTACCAGATCGGACGTACTAAGCTGTACCATGACATAAAGCTGTAATGACTGTTGCTTCTGAAAGACCAATTATAATAACTCATAAGCAACGCAATATCTCCCATGAACTGCGGATCGTGTTGCCATACGGGGTCAACTCGAGCCGTTCTACCTGTGCCAGCAGGGCCAGGACTCTGTGGAACTCTCTGGACCCAACCACTCTCAAAATACAAAATCATGCAGCTTTTAGATCACAATTATCCCAACTAAGGAGGACAGATATAGTTAGATCCACTCTAATAAAGCGTTTTTCGTATTAGCCCACTCTATCTTATCCTTCCCCCAACCTTCAAACACCTACCGATTCGCCTGGCGGCGGAAACAAATGCATCAGGAACTCACGATCTCCCTCCAAGACAATAAATAACACTCTACGGTGCACTGGATAAACTATTATTATTATTATTATCTAGCAGATCACAAACTTTGATTACTACAACACTAACAGTTGTAGAGCAACAATAAGCACATCATGCTGATATAGTGAAGCTTCCGTCGTTTTGTTCACTGTTTTGTCCTGCAGTGAATGAAATAGCGGAAGTCCTTATCTTTTGAGCTAGATAATGCTTATTGTCAGCATATTTAAAGGGTGCCGGAAACCGTGAGTCCTCGGAGACAAAATCCACCATTTCCTTATATAGTTGCCCCCTTCACAGAAGTTGCGGGTCTCTTATACACGCAATTCTGCTAACATAAAACCACGATTTCTGGCCTTCTTTAGCAAAGGCAATAATAAGGCTGTAAACCACTCGAGCATCTTTCAGATATATTTCAAGGGCTATGTTTCTCTGACAAGCAGTGAGCAGTCCGTTGCACACCATCACGCAAGTTGTGTGTTTCTAGCAAGCATGAAAAGAGTTGCAGCTACGGGTTTTCCTGCTCACATACAGTACGTAATCACAAGCGTTTCACAACCGCCGATAGATTAGTAACACTTCAGGTCCATATATTGATAAAGAAATATTAATAAGAATAAAGGTAATGTATTAATTAGACAAACTTTAAAGCAAGCGCATTCATTCAAAGTATTTGGTGTAGTCTATCTCTTGGCAATGCAACTGCACCAATGCTGCATTGCAACAAGATCGTGCTGCAATATCTAAATGAGACTGTAGAATTGTTCATAGATGTAGTATTATTCCCTAAGGTGCGTAGTATGTATGTATGTTATCGAAAATCGTAAAGTACATAGGACAATTATCGAAATGTAGACAATCGTGTCCTAATTGTAAGTCCTCGGGGACCCTGGAGGCAAACAGTGCTTCATTTGAACGAACTTTACTTTAATATAAATCAGACTCTGGAAAGAACGGACTTTGAGCTGTAAGAGTGCAGGAAATACGAGCAAATGCACCAGATAGAGAATTACCGGTCTGATATACCTCACTTTCATACAAATATAAAGGAATTTGAAAAGCAAACAAAGATTTATGCAAATGTCAAACTGACTTTAGAACTTGGTGACCAGAAGAAATGTAAAATACATCGAATAGACATTACTGCAACAACAAGATGCGATTCAAGAGCATTTTCACACATCACAAAGCTCCGTACGACACCTCGTGAGATGGCTTATTGTCGTGGTGGAACGTGGTAAATAGACTCAAAGAAGTATCTAGGTAACATAAAACATGCCTTTGAAAATCGACGAATGACATATTACATCTACACACAAAGCTATTTGTATAAAGGGAAAAGCTGCGTGTCCTCCACAAACCATAGCTAAGCATAATTGAAACATTTGATTCCGTTCTGTACAAATATCCTATTGTTGCTTTACAGCTAACTTTGATAATTTCAAGTTTCACGTTGTTCTGTTTGCCTCAGAAAACATGTAAGGCATCAGTGAGTTGTAAAAATTATAATGCACTAGGAAGTGCTTGTGGTGGAAAGAGCCACAACAATAAGATTAGAATACATAACGAAAGTCGGACAATTACTATTGGCATATCTGACTCCGTTCTGTACAAATATCCGACTGTTGAAATATGCTAAATTTTGTAAACGTATTAAAATGTTTTACAGTTCATAGGAGGTTCACAAACTTGTGAAACGGAATAGGTTTGTGAGAACTTTGAACTGATTAGCAAATAAATGTAATTGCAAAGAAACCTAACAATAAGACTTGATTATGCAGCGACTGTCGAAAGTATGTACGTAAGGGAGTCAGGTATGGCAGTAGTATGGTCAGAACGGCGTCAGACATAGGCAAATGCGTTCGTGGAAGACTCTGTCTGTTCTGTCCATTGCTACTGGCATACCTGACTTCGTTCTGTACAACTGTCCGACTGTCACTGTATTATCAAATCTTATTGTTAGTGTTTTTGCAGTGATTCAAATTTGCCAAAGTATTCAAGTTTTCCGCAAGCTTATGCCGTTTCACAAGCTTGTGAACTGTGAAAAACTTGAATACGCTTGCAAGATTGAATGCATAGTGACAGTCGGATATTTGTACAGAACGGAGTCAGATAAGCCATAGGTTAACCCATAGGCGACGGTTCTCCAAACAATCACCCTGACGGACAACTCCCCGCTGTTTATACGCCATATTATTATGTTAATGATGTTTTGGATAAATAATTAAATTTTTAATAAAATAAGCCAATATGATATATCGGAATGAAAGCAATGGACCTGATCAAAGAAAGCACCTGCTGCACACACTACGAGCGTTTCTATTAAAGAAGGAGTGAATGCACTTTTTCTACTATGTATGTCCGAATAGTCTTATGTTTGCTGTAAAACATGAATAAATAGGGCATAGTTGCATGCTATTTTTTTGACTATTTTCTATCTTTCAAGCCTCATAAAACACTCAATTTACTTTCATATCACTAAATCACCGTAGTAAACCCCTTTGTTTCATGTGATCTTTCCAGTGACCTTTTACACTGAATCAATGTACCTAAAAGTTCTCTGAAAATCTCACAAGAAAGCTCACAGAAGAGTTTTTTTTTACCAAGTACCCAAATTTGTTAACGTATTCAAACACTTTGCAAATCTATGTCATTTCACAAGCTTGTAAAGTGCGCTGAACTGTGGAAGACTTGAATACGCTTACAAAAAGTAAACGTATAGCGACATATTTGTACAGAACGGAGTCAGATGAGCCAATAATGCAAAAAGACACAACCAAAATAACAACAATCAGCATTTATTCGGAAATGAACATTATTTTCGTGTTTCTCTCTCCTCAAGATGCCTAACACTGAAAAAGGAATGAGTGTTGTAAACACTCAAACACAATTCTCGGCTTTACTCATATTTTTGAATGCTCGAAAGAAGTCGGCGATTTTGGCACTCAGTAGTGGCTATTGGGCCTCGCTCCACTAATTTAGGATGCGTTTTCGCGAGGACGTATTTGAACAGCGTTTCGTTCTGCTGCGATGGAGTATACAGTCTCATATGTTGCAGGTGATCGATCTCCTCTTCCGTTAGAATATTCTTCATTATGAACATGCAAAGGCCTGAAAACTGCTCTTACAATATTGTGAGGACAGTCGGATATTTGCATGGAACGGAGTCAGATATTCCGATAGTACCTTCCATGGTGGATTTCAGTTCCGCTCTTCGTCGCTCATCTAGTTGATCGTAATAACCGAAAAGTTCTCGATGTGGTGACTTGCTGTAAGGCACGCTGGCGAATTGCTCCTTTGTTAGCCAAGTTAGGTAAGAATCCAATTCCTTTTTCTTCATATCATATCGTGCCTTTGCTGGAATACGAATAACGATAGTGTGAAAGTATAGCCACGATGAGCATGCTACGACTGACAAACTCACCGTTCTCACACAGAAATAACTCTCAAAAATTGAGGGTTATAATCACTGTTTCCCGCTGCAGTGTTATTAACCCTCATTTTTTGAGGGTTTTAAACCTTCAATTCTGCTGGAGCGTCGTGGGGTCAACATTGAGCGTTAATAACCCTCAAATGACCTTCAAATCTTTGAGGGTTATTTGAGGCTTATTAATCCTCATTTACAGTATCCACATGCTAACAGTAGTAAGATGTCGACCTGGCCTTGGCCGGACATCTGCGCAGTGCGCAGAGAAGGTGCCCTGCGGGTGCTGAGACCAGAGGTGAGGGAGAGGAGAGGTACAAGTTCCTGGGGGTCTCGATGGACCCCGGGAAGAGTGCTGGGGAACCCCCCGAGGGGTTCCCCAGAGCTTACCTAGTGTTACGCCGGACGGGTAACACTTCCTCGTGCTCCTCGTATCACACCAGTACCTAGACTCCGCCCCAACTTACAGCTTAAGTAGCCTTACCTATAGGGGCGGTCCCAAGTGTGGGTGAGATGCCTTCCGGGGGGCTAAGTGGGGACAAAGTATCTGCCCGACGTCTAATGGATGATGACTAAGGGAGATCTAGGAAAAGGAAAATACGAACATCAACTTTCCCTTACACGATTAATCTCTTTGGTACTTTACACAAAGCCCACATTTCTTCTCCCACGCCCTATTTACTTTCATCTCCTCCTGTTTATTGCCAACAGACCTGTCTTTCTGAATATGCTATGCGCTTTCGAGCAATAGTAACACAGTCATTTCTATGTAGTCATTTTTATAGAATTGACTATGTGCTATTGCAGTCAATTTTCAGTCATTTTTCTCTCTGTGTACCGAGCTGGAAATAAGACGCATGGTTTACTACTTACTGCATGTGTTTAAGTCAAATGTGTAAAAAAGAGTTTATATGATGTTTTCTCAACATAAAAACAGATCTAGAAAAATTTGGAGCACGAAATACATTATTTAAATAAAACGGATAACCATTTCCTAACAATAACAATATTGAAAAATGTATCATTCAGTTTCCTGATCCCCTCGCTTTTTCATACTTTTGTCACATACTTACAAACTGTTTTACCAACTGACAACTTAGGTAACAAAAATACGTCAGCGTTATTGCTATGTGTCTACAGAATCATGTTCCGAAGTTTGTTTTGCTCGTTCTTGTCTATCTTGGTACCGCGCACCGCTTATCATAGAAAGTAGTTCGACTCCGCCCCCCGTTAGGCTCCGCCCACTTATCCGACGATGGAACGTAGCAGTCATCTGGATGGTTTTTGGGATCGATTACCATGTCATTGATCAAATTAGGTGATGATCTTTGTATCTACATATGTATGATACCATTGGATCATGTACTACTTTAACGACTAGCGCTCGCGCCTCCGGCGCGAGCCCTAGCGCCTGCGGCGGGCAGTTTCTCGCTTCGCGCGACACTGTTTCTGCCCGTGGGCTAAGGTTTGAAACACATTGCATTTGTCAGAGCCATTCAGTTTAAATCCACGCCTATATGGGCTCGCTTTACTCGCCTCCAAAAGCACCCTCACCGCCTTCGGCGGCTCCAACAATAAAATATCATGACTCAACCAATACACCTATGGGCTCGGGCGCCTCCTAACCAAAATCCCTAGATCTCTCTTCCTCCATCGCTGGTCGCTACAGTGTTCTGAGTATTTACATGTTCGCACCCAAGGCTCGCTCCGCTTGCCTAATTAACTAAATTCAACCTGTTCAGCGCCTTGCGGAAGACTTGTAACATCAGGCTTTTAACAGCGGGTCCCTCTGCCCCGGCTTTCCGGTTATCTCCTTACCTAACTAACAATAAGATTATTATGTCCGGAACATTCAGATCACGCCCTCTGGACTTCTGTGATTTCAGGCTTGACGCCTCTTTTATGCGACCAGTTTGCCCCAATCCTAGGGAATTCTTTCTCCCAATCTTCGAATATGGGGGCTTGAATTGATTCGCTTACTTGAACCTATTTTATTCCTGCAGATCATACGGGTTCACAGATAAGCTCCATTCGCGACTTAGTCCATAACCGAAGATCCCTAATCTCAGACTCAATTCTGATCTCTCTCTCTCTTCTTCTTCCTGTTTCAGCGGTGCCTTTGGCACCGTGACCAGTCCACTGTCAAACCAATAAAAACTCCTTTCACTCGCTTTCAACAGCTCAAACTGAGTCCCTATCTAGATCAATCGAGCCTTGCTCAGCACCCAATGCTGGCTCAAGACTCGCTTCGCTCGCCTTGGCTGCTCGCCACTTGGCGCCTCCGGCGCCTGCGTATTGCGGTGCTCTTGGCACCAAGATCAGTTCACTGCCAAACCAATAGGAACCCTTTTCATTCGTCTTTGACAGCTAGAATTAAATTCTATCTAATTCTATACAACTTGTTTCCGCACCCAATACGGGCTCGCTGCCAAGGCTCGATTCGCTCGCCACTTGGCGCCTTCGGCGCCTGCGTATTGCAGTGTCTTCTGCACCGAGACCAGTTTACTGCCAAACCGATGGGAGATCTAGCAGACACCGCCAAGTAACGCCACTAACAACAAGAACTAAAATAGCACTTGATCTTTGCCCACTTCCAACTCAGCATCACCAACATTCAGACCATTGCCGACTGTTACATGCCCGGCGCCCTCTGGCGCCACCGGGGGAGTCGAGGCGACAAAATTAGGTCCGATTCGGAATCCCCGTACCTGATTACCCCAGAATACATTTCTTAATCACCTTTTGCAATCCTCAGCAGTCTCCTGCAACAACACATCAAACAGGGCACGCGATGCCTACGTGACCTTTCAAATAAAAAAATAATCCTGGGTGTGGGACCTTAGGAAACCTAGTGAGCATGTCAAGAAAGGCCTTAGGAACAGCTTTGTACTTTCAAAAAAATTCCAGACACATAATGCCACCCGGTACAGTCGAAAGGTCAACTGCTTCACCCCGAGTTCACGCAATAGAGACAGAATAAGGGGAGGGGAACGGTAGAGATATGAAGGAAACATTCTAACGGCAAAAAGAAGAACAGGAACGCTGTCAGCTACAGCTTAGCCCTTACTTGAGTTTTCAGCTCGCGTTAGAAGCTCGATACAGTGTGCACGTGCACAGCAGCTGAGGCTGTAATGTATGCCAAAGTAACAGACTTGTTAATCTGACTTGTTGGGCCTCTTCCCTATACTGCCAGCTACATATGAAGCCTGATTTAACTTTCCATCTTCTGTTTGAACCCTTCTTTGAACCGCATCCGCCAGCTATCACGTGAACCAATTAGGCAGTCGAGAGGGAAGTGGGTTGG
>JACMIJ010000560.1:0-17811 GCA_014805365.1 Koerneria luziae
GTCCATCGGCCACGCGCGCCCCGCACTACAATCTGAACTTTGTGCTGCCCTCCGGCATCCAGGATACGGTATACACACAAGTGGTGTCGATGTTCCCGACGATCTTCCATCTCGTGCCGACACTTTCGCCCTCGTGAGCATATGGGTACTGTATGATTCCTTGCTTACTGTATGGTAAATATTACTGTAGAAATCGCTTATTTGATAATGTTAGTATGACTTTGGAAGGTAGATCATGTTGTGCCTATGTTGTTGTCGTGAGGAAGTGGGTGCTATTGGTTACTATGCTTAATTTATGTAATATTTTAGTTTTATTATGCATAATGTAGTTATACGGTAACATGCTAACACCATTTTGTTATCGTAGTATCTTGCAGATTTACTTTGCTACATTTTGTCTGAAATTCTTGGCGGATTTTGTATTAGGCACTAATCTTATTTTCTTTATTAGCAGTTTCTTACTCTAACATGAAGAATGTGCCTTGAGGATTTGTGCATTTTGCAGTATTAGCTAATTTATTGAAATATTTATTTTGCTTTGTGAGCAAACAAGATTACATTTGTACTGTTACACATATCTCTTTTAACTGCCAATGCATTACATTTGTATGTTACGGGCCTATCTGGCATTTTGAAAACTATGTTTTTGAGATTTATATAGTTATGCTACAGTTGTAAGTTGTTACAGTATGCTGTGATAAGTATGACAAGCTATGTATTCGGTGTAAAGTATATTTCTTATCATGTGTTAATGTTTCATAAGGCAGTGGTCATTGAAACCAAATTGTCTTATTTATCTTTTTTTTTAATTTGAAAGAAAAGGAATTGTCTTGCCGAATCCGAAAATGTTAAAGACCAGACGATTAAGCATACAGGTGACGGGTTTTTGACTGACAGTTGCTTGTTTCTGTTGAATTGCGCATTCTTCCTTTGATCTTTTTTCGAGCTACGCGATTGTGTGTCTTCGTCTTTCATGGCCTTTTATTCTTATTGTTAGGAAGTATAGGTACTACATAACTTTATCTTTTTTTTCAACTAATGTGATACGCCTTGTATCTCGTCAAGAATACGTGCACAACTGTTTGAATTTAAAAGCATGCGCATTCTATGGAGAGCTTCGTGGAATGAACATACCTTATAACCTAAGTTCGGCTTGACTTTTTTTCAAAAGAATTGCATATCATTTTGTTATTTAGAGCGAAAGCTTTGTTGTTGTGTGCAAACTACATAGGTACTTTAAACCGGCAGCAGTGACATGCAATGGGGTGTTTCATCAGATTTGATTTTCTTCGAAAGCGCTGCCTTTACATGGTTTTGTGATGTTTCTGATTCTTCAAACGTTCCAAAACGTATTCGGCGCCTTTAATTTGCTTTTTTTTTGTTGACAAACTCGTTGTAATTGACGATCATCCTTGCCATAGTTAGCCTCCCATTTTCGCTAATTTGATTACATCTTACAATCAAACGGTGCACCTGCTATCGCACAGTCTACGCTACCTGTCAGCCGTATTTAGAAAGCATGCGCTTTTTCAAGAGGTAAAGATGACGTTTATATTAGACTTATGTAACATTCGCTAAAGTTTTGCAAAATTAAGAATTAATGGCTACGAACATATTTGAACTGGGTTTCATTGGTTTTGTGTTGATTTTTAACTGGTTCTAGCCAGAACATGTGGTTTTAGAGGAATGCTGGTAGTCAAAATTACTTTAAATAGTGTCACAGGGTTTCTTCAGTAGATAACGGGGCCTTCGGTTTTGTGACTACTCGTTGTTGAAATGAATAAGTGAGTTTGTGCTTCATGGGTGATTCTTCTTTCTTTACTCGTTTTCGTATTCGCTCACTCTCTTGAAATATATACCAAGTTAAAGAAGGCGTAAACTCACTTTTTAAAGTACTATGTCCCCGTTAACCACAGCTTGCCCTAGGTGTGGTTGACACTTCTGTAGCTTGTTTAGTGTCATAGATGTCAATTGAGTGTTTTATGAGGCTTGAAAGACAAAAAATCGTCAAAAAATAGCATGTAACTATGCCCTCTTTATTCTTGTTTCACAACAAACATAAGACTCGGGCATAGTAAGGAAAAAGTGTATTAATTCCTTCTTTAAAAGCTTCACTTTCCCTCTGCCGGTGTTTCATCATGCAGTCGTCTGCTTCTGCACTAGTTGCCCGTGGCAATTTCCCCGCTTTCCTTCATCTTCTCGTATAGTACGAATATCGAATATCGGCTTCCCGTCTGGACAAAAAAGTCGTGGCTTTCTCGACGTTGTTCAATGCTTTTCTTCCGGCGAGGTGGGCGAAAAAAGTACGATTTGAGGGAGGGGAAAAGCTCTTTCGCAGTTGGAGGATGAGAGAGAGCCGGTGACATAGTGACCATAGGGATTGTGACAAAGGATTGTGACAGGGGTTGTTAATGAACAATAAGTGAACCGAGATGCTCTTTCTGTCACTTGTGTTTGTTGCTACAATGACAATGAGATAAAGTTCGTTGCTAGAGATGATTGAACAGTAGCCTACGCGTTGTGACTGCCACGGGGAACAGCGTAGGCCCACACTTGCCTTTGCAACACAGCTCTGCTTCTGTTGGAGCCAACCTTTTTCTAGAGGAGGGGTAAACAGGAACTTGCGTTTGTGTAAGAGGGTAAACTTAATGGTCTAGGAGTTCAAAAAAGGGGTGATATATCCTTTTGGTGCTCGAAAGAAAGGGTAAACGTGGGAGCTGGCGACTCCGTTGAAGCGGTGGTATGCTTTGCAGGCCTGCAATCGTTTTTTACGAGTGTACAAACAACTGTTCTACTATGGAATAGGTACTCGTGTAATTTTCATTCATCTGCTGTCTACAGCAACAAAGACATCTTGAAATATTCTGATATACCGTATACTGTGCGCTTTATGCCTGAAGTACGAATCAGAAGATTTTTTGAATAAAGTGGGAGAGAAGGTCTTGACGAGCTGAATGGGAGAATGCGCATAGTGACCATTGTCCGTCGAGACTCCTTCCGTGTCCAGACGAGATGTCGGCTGTTCTCATCGAGCCTTTATGGTAGGCTAGAATTACCTTTTTCGGGACAACTTAGAAAGTATTATTCCGTCGTATTTTTTGGACATGTTCTTAGTCTTAAGGGGGGCGTACTTTACGTTTGAATTAAACTACTTATTATTTATTGTGTTAGTGATAATGCAAGGGTTACTGGAAACGTCATGTTTCTTTACTGACAATGAGGGAACTTTTGCGCATCGAATTGCAAGCAGAGGATACATCATTATTATTAGAAATACTTTTGTATTATCAATGTTTATTGTATCAGTTGTAAGAGAAATCCAGAATCTAAGATAGCAACGGAAGAAGTTCCACTTGTTGTTTGGTTAATGATTTGTGATTGGTAAATGTGCGGCTAATGGGTCGCTGTCTGGGTTGAATGACACGATCAGAGTGCATTAGACGGAGTGTGTCCGATTGATCGGTGTGAACTATAATTGAGGTGGCAGGCCGTGCATGAACTCCACCAGCACATCCCTTGACGTGTTTCAAGTGCTGCTTGGGGTTCTGCGTTTTATGTTATGATCCGGGCTATACATTGTATACAGGGAGAACTGTCTTTGCTGGGAATTGGAGTCAGTTATTGGATCTGCTTGGGCTACCAGCACATACAAAGTTTCATGGACATTGACAAGGACAGTAGAATAAGAAGATCTCTTTATCGGTAAAACAATAAACTGGCATACAGTACCCGTTCTGTCACCACTAACAATAAGACATACACCTTAATGTTGACTAAACATTTCATTTGAATACTGTATGAAGAAGCTAAATCTGGACTTTTCAGGAAGAAAGAGAGCCGTGTCGGCAGTGGATTGGAGGATCTGCGGGAGCTGAGGGAATCCATGGATGAGATAGCGACACCGACTAACGAGCACGACGGAGTTGATGGGAAGAAGGAGGAGATCCCAGAGTGAGTCAAGGCAGGGATGTGCTTACGTATACATCGACAACCCTGTCATCAACAAATGAAACGTTTTATTAATGAAAACAATAATACGAATATCCCATTCTGGGTTTCCTAACAAGGGAAGGGATTTCGTCAGTTAGACAATGTATGATGGTTGGAGTTGTTGAGCCAACGGGATTGAACATGTGTTTCTCCTTGGATTTGGCCAATGTCTGCTGTTATACAACATCCTGGCCTTCTCAGGACTACCCGCAAGGCGAAGTGCCTTGAATACGGGAGACTTTGCCTTTGCCTTTGCAGTTATACAATGATTATCTTCGTTACAGTGTCCCTCCGTCACCTCGATCGGATGCCTCTTCCATGTTCTCCGGTGAGGATGAGAATGCGCCATCGCCCTCTCCGAGACCCCTTGAGGTATTTTATGTGTTTTTTGCAAGTTACTTGCAATGAGTAAGCGTCTGGACGTAGAAGCTGGTGCACGTCGAAGTACGAGCTTGTGCTATGCTTAACGGAAACGTAGGGAGAAGGTAACAATGAACTATCATACCAAAAACGGGAGTCCTTATTGGGAACCTAGGTTTAGCACCTGATTTGCTAACTATACATCATCTCGTATACCAGGCAACCTTAGTAAAAAGGTAACCTTAGGGTTTTGCTATGCAACCTTAGGGTCATGAATGTTCTGTACCAATCTATACTCTCGGCTGCAACTCGTGAGACCGTTATTAACAAAAAACAACTATTATAAACGAACAGTGAGTGGCATTGCTTACAATTAAAAAATAAGAAGGTCGTTCTAAAACAATCGAAATTCGCTTCAGCTGCTCGACTTCACCCCGAATTCGCTGAATTTTGTCGGGAAGCGAGTGTCGATGTCCGGCCGGGATCGATATATCCGCATCGGTCAGAAGTATCACATGTCGTTCAAGATGGTCCGAAGCGATTCGAAGCTTGTCAAGACCATACTACATTCATACGGGTTCACACAGGTTTGTGTCCGACAATGAGTTTTGGGCATATTATACATTTGAACTTCCTCAGATATTAGCGGTCTTTTTGCTGTTTCAGTGTTCCGCTCGGAATCCGTCATTCAATATCCTGTGGACGTCGTGTCATCTCCGACCATATTATCTGCGATCACTTGCGCCATGGTATGAGTTCTAGGATATAATATAATGTAGGCCTATTTAAATTATCTGTTCTAATTGTAAGAACTGCCTTACACGATATTGCAATGTCATCTTATGGCCTTAAAAAGTTACCTTACAATTAGATCTGTTTGGCTAACATGTACTCCACATAAAGTTTTGCTAGCTTGAAGAGGTTGTGAAATTCTTCTTCTTATTAGTATAGCTTGGGGGTTCTTAGGCTTTAGTTTTATAATTTGTCACATGTTTTTTTTTGTCAGAGTTGACTGACTTTTAAAGCTTTGCTCTTTTAGGCAGCGAGTGAATCACTTCCCGCGATCCGGTGAGTTAACAAGAAAAGATCGGTTATACGAGAATATCGCCAGATCGAAATCGATATTTGGAAAGGCATTCGATTTTGTAAGTTTCTTTCTTTTATATAGAATATATCTATAACATTGTACATATTCAATGTACATTGTGCAATTGCGAGGGTTTTTGTTTACTTGCACAATTGCGCCATATGTTTCAACCTCATTTGCTTGGTAACGGCAATGTGTCGAATGAATTATGCATGTGGCGATGTTTTGTTTCAAGCAACATACAATATAGTTAATAAATGGATGGTTTCTGCTTCAAGAAGGACCGCATAAACACTTCAGTGGCTAGAAATGTTTACTAGTTCAGGAATGAGAAGCCACAGTAAGCCATAATACGGTTGTGCAAGGTCTGTCCAATTCTAAGCGCATCATTTTATTCGCGTTGCAAGTCGTTAAGCTTAACACACTCGTGTTGCATATGTTACGGTTGTGGCAATAAGTCTTCTTTCCTAAAAAAAGGTCAAATATTTTTTGCAGATTCCGGAATTCTTCGTTACTCCCCGTGATATCGATCGATTTTCACGGTACTTAGACGACAGGAACAAGAAGAGCACAAACGGTTCCATCTATATTGTCAAACCGGTGTCGTCCAGTCGGGGAAGGGGAATCTTCTTCGCAACCAAGGTGAGACAGGTCTCCCATTTCTAAGTACGGCGCTACGACATTTGAGAACACGACATTTCAGAACCCAACGTTCTATATTATAGAACATCGGGTTCTGAAATGTCGTGTTCTTCTCAAACGTCGTAGCGCCCCACTGTCTACATTCTTGACAAAAATATAGGAGTTCTTTACAAACGAAGAGCTTACAGCCATGATATCTTGCTTTGTGCGTACAGTTCTAATTTATACCGTATTCCAGCCGGATGATATCCCACTGGCATCGCCTCTTCTGGTCTCTCAGTACATCTCGAACCCGCTTCTGGTGAATGGGCACAAGTTTGATCTACGCATATACGTCGCCGTCACTTCGTTCTATCCGCTCATTGTATATGTGTATTCGGAGGGATTGACGAGGTACGAGTAGTAACGAGATTCCACCTACGAATTTATATCTGCTATGAGGCATAAATACATGTGAAATTTTGAATTTGTTACGCTAGGATCTTGTTTATTATAGCGCATCCAATAATTTTGTTTGAGGTTTTTGCATAATTACTGCCACTGGTGCCATATTTGTCCAACTAACATTTAGCTTATGATAGGTGAAGTGATTTGTTACATTTTTATCTAATCCGTCTCATAATTAGTTTTGCTAGTGCTTTCTCCACTTGACAAATGTCTTTCTTTGACGCGCTGCAATGCTTCAGATTTGCTTCGGAGAAGTACGTGAAGAACGGTAAAGTGGACGATCAGTTCATGCACCTCACGAACTATTCGGTGAATAAGGACAACAAGCAGTTCATCAGGTTCGAGGCAGTCAACTCCTTTTCGGGTTGTCAGATTAGTTTATGCTTTTAAAATGAAAGCACCATGTTTCATTACTCGAATAGTGATAGTCTGAAAGGTTTGATGCTCTAGCGAAGGAACAGCAGTGTGTATTTGTGAGCTTTGTGCAACAGAAAAAGTATATCATGCTTCGGTTTGGCAATTGTCCACTTTGATGTATGATATGTATACCATTAGATCTTTGCAGTACAGTTATTTCAGTGCTGTTCCTTGTCAGCCTCCATAAAAGAATTGTAGGTAGATCAAGAAACGAATTCAGGAACGAGTCATTTTCGGCGGAGGACTACGGTCATAAATGGACACTCGGCGCACTCCTTCGACACCTCGAGAACGATGGACACGACTCGGGATGTCCGTTATCTTACAATTTGTGTTTTTTGTGCTTTTTAAATGTTTCTTATATACATATTTTACCAAAAATTTGAATAATCAATTAGCATACTGCCGGATTAGTAACCTGGACTCGACTAAAACCTACTACTGTAACAGGCATGACCGATGTGCGAACTACCTCAAGTTCGGTTCATACATGCATAACATTAAAGCATTTCAAACTGTGAGCCGATACAAATAACGCTTATGGTTAATATTTTCTAATAATTTGTGGCGCTTACGGTATATATCAAATGTGACATCCGCCAGCTATAGTACCAGTGTCAGTCATTAGCCGTCTCTCATTATCTATCGACCAATGCTATCCTGACCTTTCAATGTTTATTGAAGTCTTTCAGTGTTGATGCTTCGTCTGGAGGACCTCATCATCAAGTCGTTGCTGTCTGTTCAGTCGGCGGTGTCTGCTGCCTGCCGATCGGTGCTCACCCATCCCAACACCTGCTTCGAGTTGTTCGGATTCGATATCCTCATTGATGAACATATGAAGGTATTATCTATGATTTACAATCAATAACTTATGTGTTACTTACTTTTAAGACCTACAAGTTACTAGTGATGTCTTTGTTGCCGTTTGTCTGTTTTGTTTTAGTTGTATGACATACTGTTTACTGTTGTAAAGCAATAAACAGCATATCATAGATGGGTTCTGACTCTGCGTCGCGGGAAGAATATGTTAAGCGGTTCACTTTGATTTGCTTTGCGCAACACTACCATTCAGCCATGGTTGCTCGAGGTGAATCTCTCACCATCGCTGACCTGTGACGCGCCCTTGGATTCGGCGGTGAAGACCCGGCTGATCTGCGATTTCTTCAATCTCGGATGCATCCAACTGGTGAATCGGAAACAACCGACACTTCAACAGACATACGCGGATCTCGGAGAAAGCGATTCGGAGAATGGCAAGATGCTCCCCAGGCTCAAGAGGGCGCTCGGGCCAAAGGTACGGTATTTTGGTTTGGGTTTTAGAATTGTGAGGTTCTTTAGTGAAGGTTGTATGAAGTTCCTAATATAATATAATACATTATTAAGATTGCCCAAGGATACGGTGTTTTTATGTATTATTTGTTACAGGCCTTATGTGCTATGATAGGACTAGCTGTGAATGGTAGGTAAAAAGTCCTTGTCTATTGTGCTAATACGATTCCAGAAGCCGAATACGGATACCTTCCCTCGCGGCAATGTGTCGAATCGAACGAGGGCATTTGTAAAGAAAGTGCGCAGGGAGGAGAAGCGGATGGGCGGATTCGTGCGCGTCTTCCCGCGCAAACACACATTCCCTGCCTATCAGTAAGACAATTATTGTCTCCTTTTTTTGAAAATATGGTTGTGTCATGAAAAACTACTTCCGTATCAAGGTCTTATAACCTGTGGAGCGGTATTTTGCGGGCAATGTATAGATTAATCTAGGCACACAAAGATGGGTGTCTTGATCATCTTCTAAGTTATGTCTACAAATGAATGCTTTACTGATTGATTTTCAGAGAGCTAATGGAACCGCTTGGAACGGAGAAATGGGACGAGAAGGTGTTCCGCGAGTTGTTCCCGAGGGAGGCGGCTGAGGCCGACAACAGGGACGACGATATCATCACGAAATTCCATCACGAGATTATTGATTGCACTTCGGTAAAAAATTTTTTTAAAAGATTAGTTAGGTTTAATAAGCAATGGGTTATTTTTGGTTTTCAGATGAGTTATTCTACAACGTTAATAGACTGACAATAGATGAAGTATATATTATACTTACACCAGTGTATAGAACAGTAACGGAGGCATAAGTACATAATGCTGCTGCATGATTATTGTGCGCCTATGTTGGGGAAGCGTTACTTCTTATTGACCGACTGTTACGTATTCATACCCATTCCTACAGTATCCGACATTCGACTCGCTGTCGGATGATGTGCAGGATCTGCTTCGATCGGCGTATAACGAGACGGCCGAGTACACGAAGATGATCACCAAGGACGGCGAGACGTATCTGGGTTGGTAACTGAGTTGACGTTCTGAGCCAAGTTGTTATAGCTGTACTTTGTTGTATAATGGGCCAGAGGGGTTGAACAGCTTTATTACCTCTCAGACAAACACCGTCTGAGAGGCTCGAGAAGTGATACACTGACGACAGGTAGCCGCTCGTTCTTCATTATCCCTCGTAATGACGTTGACGATGCAGCGCGCAGACGACAATCCCATTAGCGACGACGAGTGAAACAATACTAACTGTGACTTCTCCCAACTGTTATCTTAGTGGTAGTTTCATACGAAGCGTAAACACGTTCTTAGCTAACAATAAGGTTAACTCTTTTGAGATATTTTGAGCCCTCGTTAGTTCGAGGTGGTTGTTAGTTGTTCTTTGTGAACATTGCGTTACATGTACTGATATTGTCATTATTATCTCTTTCTAGCACGATTACCGTCAGTGCGTCATTCCGCGCGTCAACGCACGCGCAGTTGCGCGGATTGGTACGAACTCCGCGCAGGTAGCAAAATGGACGACATCGCGGAGTTGGTCGTACCCAGGAATGTTGAAGTGTATGTTCTATGATTATTATTTTTTTGCTATTTATGTTATTCTACGTTGTTGAAACTTCTTATAGTTTGATGTATTGAAAACAGAATCTGTGCGTTTTGTGAGATTGAGTTGTGACTGCACTGTAAGAATGCTATTGTCATCGCATCCTTCGTTGTGTCGTATAATACTACCGTATTCCTGTTATTTATATATCATGCATAGAAGCTTATGTTACAAACATTAAATGTTACAAATGAAATATGTTTCAGTGCTGATGGCAAGGAGAACATGCAACCACCGCCAACGTTGCCTTCCCTGGTTCCGCGAATCGGACACGTGTCGGGTACCGAGTCCGTCAGGGAAATCGTCTCCCAGATGACGTAGGCCGAGCAGACTATAGTCTAGTCTAAGACCAATTATTTTCTATTTTATGGGCGTATTCTGATCACCAATGTTTTGATTCGAGGCAACAGAAATCTTTCTTTATTGTTTTGTCATATTGTTATGTTTTTTGTTATTTTACAATATCACATGAGTTTGTGCGGTTTGTATGGGGAAGATTAGTAGAAGGTACTGGTCAACTGCACTCTCATGGGTTGTGGTTTATCCGTGGTTTTGCGGATTATCTGTTTGCGTGCGACTTACCCCCGGTGTGTTTTGTTCCTTCCACTGTACCCTTTGATGGTGTAAATGTCACTTTGTCGTTCTGGGACGGACGTTCTAGAACAATTGTAAAGAACGTTCTGGAACGACGTTACTGCTTTTTTGTTTTATCCAGTTTTGTGGTATTGTCATGTTTGGCAAGTGATGACGTTGTTTGCGTGATGGTTTGATAAGTTGATATTTATTATTGTTAAGTTAAAGTTGGTTTGTTTCTTCGCGTACCCTAATATTGAAGTAAGCACATGTTTTGGTTGCCAGTTTGTTTGCTGTTTCGGTTTTGATATAAATGTGTTCTTTTCATGCACCATTGATGATATTCCATCACTGCAATTATTGCTCGCAAATTGGATTAGCCGTTATTGTCTTGTGGCGACATTTGGCAAACATTTGTACGTTTTGACTTATACGACTTATACGTTTTGAGCTGCTAAAAGGAGTCGGGAGTATTGGGCTAAGAGATCTAACAATAAGAGATTTGAAAGTTGTACTGTAACTGATCTTCTTACTCAGAATATTGATACAGAATAACGTCCTTTTCTTAGGAAGTTTTTGTTGTTGTTCCAGACCAATAGACGTGGAAGCGCTTTCGAATCGCTACATGGAAATGCTTCTGTTGGAGGGACTGCGCAGCACAGTCAGACGAAGGGTACGGTAATTTTGGGTAACAGAGCTAATGTTGATTGATTTCCGGCCGAGAAATACTTCAACCCGAAGAAACAGGCATATCAAGAGCCGAATGGTGCACTCGACTTGTTGGGGTTCACGAATGAGGGAGAAGTGAACGACGAGATCATCAAGGTATTGTTTTTTTTAATTTGGTAAAATAAAAGTTACACTATTTGGAACAACAAGCAATAGCAAGGTTGTGAGAGCAATGCATTAGGGTAGTTCGTGTAGTGTTTGCCAACAGTGAAGTACTGTAGCGTTATTCTTTCAAGATAACACGGTAGAGTTGATGTCTTTGCTAACAGGAAGTTCTTACGCTTTTGGCCAGTAAGCAAAGCAAAGTTCGCCCGTTTCAACGCATTTCGCTTACGGGGGTCCTGAGAGGATCAGGACGTTTTGGCTAGTGTGTACTATTATAATATCTGACTCCGTTTCATATAAATATCCGACTGTCGCTGTATGATCTAATCTTATTGTTAGGTTTCTTTCCAATTACCCAAAATTGCCAAAGTATTCCAATTTTACGTAAACCAACACCATTTCATGAGCTTGTGAACTTGAACTGAACTGTGACAACCTTAATAAAACCTAATATAAAGCGACAGTCGGATATTTGTACAGAACGGAGTCAGATAAGCCAATAATATGCTCAAGGTGCAAGTCTCGAATGTTTCCTTGCAGAGTCGTGTTCGGTATCTCCTGTGGCGGCGGCAACGGGACGCCGTCCAGAGGCGAAGTGCCTCCTTCGATCGAATGTCCATGGATGACATTGAGAAGATCCTCGGAGAGGCGAATCGACAGAAACGCAGAATGACGAGACTGCCCGCAATTCGCAATTGAAATTTTGATCTGCATTTGCAAATACGGTTGCTTGTATATAAAGGAGTATTCTGCTGTGTTTTATGCAAATTGAAAAATACTTGTATTAAAGAGTAAAATTTGGCAGAAGCATGAGAATTTCGCGAATATTCGATACTACTGTCTTTTTCTCATGTTCAGTAAAGTTTTGGGACTTAAATCGCGCGGAAGACTATATTTATTGTTGGATTGTGCTCGGGATGGTCCAAGTGACAAAACAGTATCTGAAACGGTACAAAACACATGCCATATGTTTGCCCGAAGAAGTGCTCGGAAACAATACAATAGCTTCCAATGCTGACAATAAGTTATTCAAAGCAAAAAAAAAATACCAAGGGGGGCTAAGTCCGAAGATGCCCAGTCATTCAGACGGACCGAAAATATGGTATTCGAGACGAAAACTAAATGTGAACTGACGAAAAGAGTATTTGATAGCCCTTTCGAAGATATCATATTGTCGTTTATTTTGTCGTCATTTTGCACAGTATGCATCGTTTCACATGAAAACCGGGCTCACTTTTCAAACCCTTACTGATCATCAACCGCTGCCGATCCGACCATCACCCGTTTATCACCGGTTTATCACAAATATTGCCTCTTTTTCTTTTTCAATTCACAGCTTCGGTAAGGGTCCTTTGAGGTACGGCAAATGGATTGTTGAGAGCAATAAAAGGCAGGCACTCCCAGAAATGGCCGACTGTTGCGGTAGGATACAAAGGAAACACTTGATTTTCAACAAAAAACGTGAGCAATGGAAACGTCGAGATTCCTGAAATATTTTTGCGATAACATACCATTGGAATACCTACGTAGCTCCATTCAGTACAAATATCAACAGTCAGGGACAACAATGCTGTATCTAATGAGACACTGTAGAAAAGCCACATAGTGTAAACTAGCAGTAAGACTACCAAAGCGCTGGCCCAACAACATGATGATCGTATTTTTGGAAACCGTATGCCCATCGTAGCCTTTAAAGGTTACAGCATGCCCAAAACCCACCTGTAGCAACTTCTCTCATGTTTTTCTTCTCTCTTGATCCGCCACCTTGAGTACGGTCCGTTCTCTTTTGAGTTATGGTCCTTCCGATATGGTCGAACCCTCGTTTCCGCGCTTTCCCACACTCGCCAACCCCCCGCGGCGGTCTTCCCTTTCATCTGCCGTTTTGATATTTCGCCGAGTCCGCACCCCCAAAATGTTTATGAAGAGAGAGTTGGAAAATATGATGAGATCAAAGCATGCCGAGCCGGCGGCCATTGTCCTTATCGCATTTGAATATCGTTTTCCCGCCAAAAGTACCAAGTATCGCTTCGGGATCGGCAATGATTCAAACGGTGATTGATGGGTGGTAGGTGTGATCATGCCTGTTGCTGTGATAAGGAGGCGCCCGTGTTCCCCTAATCAAAGGACATCATTTCCGTGTGTAGTAAACAACAACGACAAGCAGATAACGGGACGTGGCGCCCAAACCATCACAGTGGTTTTCACTACAGTAAGCATGTAACAAAAACCCAGCAATCATCAGAAATATGAACCTTACTTGTAAGTCCAGATGTTTCTTATTGTAAATACACCAGAAATGCTGGCCACGGTAACGATATCTGGCTTAGAGGTAGACATTTTCCAGTTTCAGACAAACTGATTATTAGAAAATTCCTAACAAAGTAGCTATAAAGTTATA
Organism: Koerneria luziae; assembly: GCA_014805365.1. Lineage (NCBI taxonomy): Eukaryota > Metazoa > Nematoda > Chromadorea > Rhabditida > Neodiplogasteridae > Koerneria > Koerneria luziae. Next base: position 13,675 of record JACMIJ010000560.1, read on the forward strand.
AAAAACCCGTGGATGGAGTTTTGACATGTTTTCACCATTGCGGGCGCATTATTTTCTTTCTTTTGTCGGCAGTCACAAAAAAGCAGAAAGAATGAAAGCAAACCAACTGCTTCAGGCAGTGAGTGAATACAGACATCCATTCTGTTTCTTTGATCTCACCGACACCATGCAAAACACAGCTCATGTGCATTCGCCCTCCTTTAGCAAACTATTTGAATCTTCCCGCTCTTCCATCAATCATTGAAGATCAGGGTAAACAATATGGAACATATTATGCTTGGAAAACAGACCTACCGCTGCCAGCCAGCTTCTGGGTATCGCTAATAGCTGAACTACTATTGTGGTCTACGCGAGAATCACGACTGGGCGAGAGAGTGTGCTGAATTGAGAGGGCGCTCGACAGCGAGACGCTCTTTTGATGTTCGCCGCCATCGCAATGTACGGGAACACAAGGAGCATAAGAATCGCCTGCCGACGGCGGTTTGAGCCTCCTGGTCTTGGTCGAGGAATACTGTAACCTTGTTCGTGCTACAGTAAGCTACAGGAGTACTGTAGTTCTGTAACTGAAATTGTCTATGCTACAGTCTATGACCAAAAATGCTGCCGACATCGTTTCTCTATTTCTTCCAACTGTTGAACAACTGGCCACGAGCACTCGTGTTCGTTTGGGACAATGCGGTAGGTGTTGATTTTGTTGATTTACGGAGATCACTCTGTTATTGTAATGGAATAGAAGGACATAAGCGCACAGGCTCATATTACTGTCAGTAAGCAACCAACTGACATTATAGTTTCTTACATAAGCGGACAAATTGAAAAAAAAATCTAAGATACAAACCTTAGATACAGTTACTAGTTAAAGTAAAAATCATGATTCTAAGTCATTTTTGTGCGCTTATTTAATCGTTCCAAACAGAATGGTGTTATGAATAAGTAAGCAATGTTGACAAACACTTGCTACGAAGTAACTGCGACCATTATGTTTCAATCAACACACAAAAGTGATCAAAGTAGGCTCGCAACGTTTTGCCTCGTACTCCGATTCTGTTCCTAGCAATAACATGCATATTGTTAGGAACAGAGTTTTGGGCAGCGAAGAAGCGCAAACTCGGCTCCGCTCGCGAATACCGTACTCTCCTCAGGTGACGGCTCGTTTCCACGAGATTCCGATTACCGTCACCCGACCTCGCGTTTCCCACGACGGTTCGAACTACTACGGATTCGTGAATAGTTTGGACGACTTCCGGCTCTACAACGGCCGCGTTCTGCTGTCCGTCTGCGAGAGCATCACAAACGTAAGCAAGAACACGATCCATTGGGAGACGACGGTGACGGGAGAACCGATCAGCAACTTCACCACCACCTCGTGCGCAGCGCAGTTCATCGCACCGCATCAGGTTAGCGTCGTGATCTGTTCCCGCCAACAGCCATTTTGGTAAAGTAAAGTAAAGTAAAGTAAAGTAAAGTTCTCCCGAATCAAGGCCTATTCGCCTGCGGGGGTCCCGAAGAGGCCTTGATTTGGGAGAACTTTACTTTACTTTACCAAGCCATCTTGGTATTAATGACGAAAATTTCTTTGCCTTATGTTTCTTCTTACTGGTTGTGTGAACCGTAGCCATAGCATACATTGGTTGCAAGATTATGATTGTTTTGCCCTATGGCTCATTTTTATCGAAGATTAGGTCCAAATTTTAAACCGTACAAAAATATCAATAGTAACACCTTCGAACGTGTCGGAACAGTGCCAATCCTCTTTGAAGTTTGCAACAATGGGCACACGGCGGACGTGTTCTTCCATTGTGTTGTCCCGGCGTCATCGATAACTTCTTTAGTTGGGGGAAAGGTTATTCTGACCGCGGTCATTCACTTGTAGTATGCATTGCCAAAGAATTCAGTTCCTGTTCTAATTGTAAGAGCTTGTTGCATTTGCCAGTCTATAGTACCTCATTTGCATACGATTACAAAGACTTTTCTCGCTATAGTAAAGGAATATGCAAATTTAACACCAACGGGTGTTAAATTTTCAATACGTGTTCTCTATGCTACTGCAAAATTCTTATTGCTAGTATGAATCACTGCTGGGATACGAACCTCAAGAATTCCAGAAAAGCGATTATAGCGGTGCTTTGGCTACAGAGAAAAAGCCGTGCGCCCAGCCAAAATGGGCATTCCAACGTTGAAAGTACTGCAAATATAGATAAGCAGCCTTGCACGTGCATTTGAACGGCAAAGGTCCCGCCACGAACTGCGCATTCTTGTTGCCAGACATAAACTATCCTGTGTAGCAGAAGAAAATATTTTCCTTACTATTAGGCACATGTTAACGAAAAACAAATACTGTAGAGTATTCCTTGATCACTGCTTATTTTAGGGACAATACAGTATCCACGTCACTGTGCGCAACAACAGAAGCGAAATCGTCGCTATCGGCAGTGCGAGGGTCCTCATAAGGGTCAGTTCGATTCTTACTGTTAGTTAGAGCATCTAATAATAAAAGAACATGATTTATTTTCAACGCAAACTTACTTGTTAGAAGCTTTTTCTGGACTATGGCGCAATACTTAAAGCTTGGAACGCTAGTAGTTCAAAAACATAACAACATTATTTCAGGACGTTTGGGTGGCAGCAATCGGTGATTCCTATACGTCTGGTGAAGGAAATCCCGATGAGATCAAACAAGGCGAACGATCCGCCAAATGGATTAATGGTTTGTATATTCAATTACGTTTGTTTAGCTTATTGTTGAAACAAACAAAATCATATTATTGATTCGTAGTTTCGTAATTATTCTAAAACAAGATTAATTGTTCGGTTTTTTATATGTCGGGAATGAAATGAGGACGGTACATTGGCAATGTAGAAGGTCTTTACATATAGGCAGTGTTCATATGCATCGAGAAGCAGTGGCTAAAGTGATCTGTATATTATCTCTTACTATGCTCGCAACTTTCCTAACAATAACATTGCCAATGTAAGATCTTGCTTGTAAAACGCATCACTCACATATCAGCAGATAACGTGCGTCGGTTGCTCTTTGATCTCTGCTTATCAATCAAGTCTTGTGTTTCTAATCAGCGACTCTTACAATTAGGAACTCCTCTGATGATGGATGAGCCCTGTCTACATTGCTGAATCTTTTCTACTTTTGATTATCTTGTACTTGTCTCACATAGATAGATCATTGTCTAATCACTTATCAGTGTGTCGGCGACTCTTTCATCTCATCTCGTTACTCACTGGCTTATCTTCAGCTAGATATCCATGAGGATGATTCTGTCATGGGAAATCCACTAGAACTGATCTAATCTATCTCCTAATTGTAAGAATCGTATTCCTTTTAAGTCTATAATAAGTAATAAGTACTACAAATAATTAACCGTCGATAATAACAAGTAATTAATTTGCTACTAATCAAGGTCGGAAAACATTAACCATATTCCTATCGTGACAAGCAAAATGCATGCTTTCGCAAAAATAAGTTATCTTATAATACGGCATGATACTGCATGTATGTCCACATAAACCCTGAGGTACGGTAGTCTAAGGTGCGACAAGATCGCTGTCGGCGCACACAAAAGGAACTTTGATAATTAGCAGATTTGCTTTGATGTTGCCGCCTCGGCTTTTCCTATATACCACAAATGGCCAGCAATTCCGGGTGCTTCCGAAAGCCATTACTGGATATTTCTGTTATATTTCTATGTCATATAAAGAGGGATTATGGTAGCTGAACGACAGGAGAGAAAAAACTGCGGGGAAAACTGCCAAAAATCGGCGTCCTTTGGCGGCATGACTACAGAGGGAAGCTGAGTGTGCGGGTAAAAGCAGCGAACTTTTCGTGCTCGTCGGCTTTTTGATGCATAACTTGTTGTTATGTAGGATTGTATCAAAGCACCTCTTATGTGTTAACGGGAAAGCTACAGTAGAATGCTGTGACACTCATTGTCTTTGTTGAGCAGATTTTCATTACATTTTTTCTTTCTCTGTGTATCCTTTGAACTTGAGCTTTTGGATAATGTTTTGCCCACCACATTTACAACCTATTTTCATTCCTTTATTCATTTCTTATGTGATACTTAATGTATGTGTATATGTAAGCGGAGTGGGAAAAGCAATACAGTCAGATGTAGAGAAAAG
>JACMIJ010000561.1:0-17779 GCA_014805365.1 Koerneria luziae
TTGTGTGAAATTTCACAACTGTCAGTGCACATGCAAAAGTCACAACTAAATCATGTCATGCATCTTCTTTTGACCTTTTCAAGTCACACTACACATGACACGGAATAATCTTTGTCTATGACTATGAAAAAATTTCAACATGAGCGATCTTACTACATTTTCTAGCAAGAAGTTAGTGAGTGACTACTAATTGTAAGAATCCATTACCGTTAGCATAGGCAACTAACAAAAGGGGCGTTATGATATTATTTTGAGCTTTTTTAAGAACGAGTTTTATCTTTATTTTTTTTACAATGTTGCATTTTAGAGCAATCACAGACGCAATTACGGTATTCGAAGAAGATCGCGGAGCTCGTCAGGCACCTCGGGTCATGGTCATTATAGCCAGTATATACAAGTGAGCAGCTGATACAATTAGTCAAGCCCTTGTACAAAATAGCATTTATAATACATGTTGAATATTTTCCATTATCACAAACCACACACTTAATTCCAGGAGCAATAGCTAGCAATTTGCGTGCAATTGCACTTACTGCACAAACAAGATGCATTCCAGAAAATCTTACAATTAGTAACTCTTAATGACCGGGCGAAAAAGTTCTGGTTTACGCATTGTTTTCTTTACAGTAGAATTACAGTTTTTTACAACTACAAGTTATTTTTTTCAGTTCCATCGGTTCTCAAAATCCTAATCAAGTAGCGGCGGAATTCCGGGAAAGCGGCGGAACCATCATCACTATCAGTAAGGAACACACCCGGCCGATGCCTATCAGTTAAAGGGGAACGGATGTCATATCATCCGGTCGAACACTTTATGAGCCATAGGAATGACTCTTGGCAAACAAGTGAAAGGGCACAATACATATAGAGACGTTGAAGGAGGTTCACGTACAACAAGCGGTTGAAACAAAGAGTGGGGGAGCTGCTTACTACTCATTGTCAGGCAAAATACATTTCAATTCAAAACATTTTGAATTGGTTTGCTTGCGGATATTTCCGTTGGAATGTTCATGAATGAGAACATATTTCCTAGGAAGAAAAAATGCACCCCTATTGTAAACACAAACAATATGGAATGTTTCGCGCATCTGCCATCAGCAGCTGTTTTCACAGTCACTGATGGAAATGTGCTTGGTGGTGTACCGAAAGTGAGTTTTACTAGTGGCAACAACAACGAACATTTTCAGATTTCGAGCAAAACACCGCAGTAAGTGCGCCGAAATTGGACGAACTCGCGTCTCCCGGCTACGCTTTCTCGAATCACGAAACATCCTTTACGCCCGGCGACTTGTTGAACGCCATGACATTCGGTGAGTACCTATGTTCATAATCGCACAACCCGGGTCTCATACCAGTACTACGCAGGAGACCCGGGTTCGATTCTCGGCAACGTCACCACCAAAACAAGGTGTTCTCCCTCCGGGGTCGGCTATTGGTAGTCTTAGGACCCCCACAAGCGAAACGACTTGATATGGGAGAACTTTGCTTTTACGTTAGTTTTGCCGAGGCAGTGTTACATCCATCGGTCTGTACTTTGCATATCTCTTTGTTTTAGAGAGCAAACGCTTTTATACAATTTACATGGTATGCAAATTAGATACTTTTATCTGGCGGAAGAAAAAAATTCGGTGCATTGTTCAGAGCAAATCACAATACTGACTGGGAAAGAATGACGATCATTTCTTATTGTTTCTTATTGCTTATTGTTAATCGCTAGAGTCTCACGTTGTCATAATCAAAGTTTGTGTTTTTATCGAAATATCAGAGCAGACTATGCACATGACCTGTTTTCCATTGCTTCAAACTCTGATTAGACTCTAATCATTAGAGGTCGGCCTATTGATTCATTAGACACTTCTAGCCTGATTGCCGGAAAGTATTGATTATCCGAATGGCAAATCACATCGATGACGAATCCAATACAAAATTAAGCTGCAGTTTTTGTTCAGTCGTTTCCCGTTCAAGAACATACATCTTGCGTTTCCGTATTTATAAAACAGGGTAAACGTGTATTTCAAGACGCGATGCCAGCTGACAATTTAGTTCACAAGCTTACTGTTAGTGCTTCCAATGTTAATGTATCCCAACCGGGGTGCCCGGACGATATCAATACCGTTGTCGTCGGTCTTGAATCAAGAACAATAAAAGCATGAAACCCCAGCAGCATATTAGATGCTCCTGTCATCATTGCCAAACATTCTACCCTTACCTTTACTTCGGGGGAACCACGTTTCCCGCAATTCCCACTTCCCGCAACATCACTTCCCGCAATAGTCATTTCCCGCAACACCAGTTCCCGCAATTCTCACAATATATAAATTGCGGGAACTGGTGTTGCGGGAACTGATTATTGCGGGAAGTGGGAATTGCGGGAAATGGTTATCGTCGCGTTTCATATGCTCTAGGCACCCCGTTTCTACAGCCTTATGATTTAGGGTGTCACCCCGTTTCATGAATTCACTACCGTTCTCTGTCGATGTATAGATCACAACGATTTATGACCCCCGGTCCATTACGCCTCATGTATACAAACACAAAGTAAAGAGCGAACAAAGAATGTCGAAATTTTAAACCAGAGATCTAGGAATCGCTTCGAGGTCTTCCATTGAGGGGGCAGGGGGCGTGGCCTCTCGTTCTGACTGGTCATTCCACCGCTCCCCCCGGAGGCCACGCCCCCTGACCCCTCAGTGGAAGTAGAACTTGGCTTCAAAACGCTATGGTCTTACCCATAACAAAGCGAATCCGAAGCACGCGAGTGCTCCGAATACGTTGGCGATGACGAGCTTCTGCAGCGTATTCGGATAGAAACGACACCAACGGCGGAGCAGAGGGAAGAAGAGCAGAGGAAAGAAGAGAGCGGCAGAGATCGAGAGGATATCGTAGATCAGCTGGAACGAATGACACAGTTTTTCACGGCTGGCGAAATAGTTATTGTATTTGCATATTTAGACAACAAGGAGATATAAATATAAGAGAACAAAAGTGATATGCTTAAGGTGGCCAGAAACCGTTGTTTTGTGCTAGCAGAATTGCGTGTATAAGAGACCTGCAACGTCTGTGAGGGGGGCAACTATATAAGGAAAAGATGTTTTTTGCCTCCAACAGATCACGGTTTCCGGCCCCCTTTAACATCCGGAGCGGCAATAACACAATATTATTGGCTTATCTGACTCCGTTCTGTCCAAAAATATCCGACTGTCACTCTACTGTCAATATTAAGCGTGTTCAAGCTTTTCCACGGTTAAATACAACTCATATTCTTGTAGAACGGTATAATTTTTCCGTTGAAATTGAGGGCTTGAACAATTTGTGTAATTTGAAAGAAGCCTAACAATAAGAGTCGGTCATAAAATGACAGTCGGATATTTGTACAGAATGGAGTCAGATAAGTCCACAGTATCTACCTCATTGGCTTTTCATGTACGCATACCATTGGCATATTATCGGCGCCGCCCAATATAAGAACGGCTTGGATGAGAACCTCAGAACAATGCTCGCTATTTAGAGTATCCTTTGTCCGAGGGTTCTTATTCAGGCGGTTCTTATATTGGATGGCGCCGACAAAAGCCGTAAGCACACACAAAGGCGCACAAATCACGCAAGCAACCGGCACAAATTTGGACATTTGGCACTTGTAAATAGAGGGATAAAGCACGTAAAAATGTAGAAAACAGTCAAATATGAGGGAAAGAGAGCTTTTCGTGCTCAAAATTGTGGTATGATAGTCGGAGCCGATTCCATGCAAACAGCGTCGGAAAGATTTGTGCGCCTCATCTGCGCACACGAACCGTGTGCGCAGATATGGTGCGAAGCTCAAGATAATTGCCAAGCAACTCACAGTGAGTGCCCATGACGGTATGAAGGTATTGAAGGACACTGGAGAAAGTGGCTGTAAGATCAATAAATCATTTAAAGAAAGTGTAAACTCACTTTTTAAAGTACTATGTCCCCGTTAACCATAGCTTGTCCTAAGTGTTACTGACACTTCTATAGCTTGTTTAGTGATATAAATGCAAATTGGGTGTTTTATGAGGCTTGACAGACAGAAAATCGTCAAAAATAGCATGTAACTATGCCCTCTTCGTTCTTGTTTTACAGCAAACATAAGACTCGGGCATAGTAAGAAAAAAGTGCGTTCATTCCTTCTTTAATGGAGAGAAGCCAGAAATAGTTCTTTTGTGTTAGCAGAACTGTGTGTATAAGAGACCAGCAACTTCTGCGGGCAACATTATATATAAGGAAATGGTGGCTTTGCCTCAAACAATCAACTGTTTCAGACCGGTTTCTTACAATTAGTAGCCTGAATGTGCAGCTTTAAAGAAGGGCTATAGGCACTTTTTTTCGGTCTCGTTTCGGTCTCATATAGTCTTCACTTTGGTTTGAAACACACTAAATCTGAGGCCAATCATGTGTTATTTTTCGGTTATTGTGCTATATTTTGACCCTTTTAACCGCCATAGAACACCCAATCGGAATTCAAAACACTAAATAGCCCACAGGAGTTCCAACCACGATAGGTACAAGGCGATGGACCTCAAAAACCTAGGTGTCAAAAAGTGCCTATAACCCTTCTTTAAACTCTCACAAGGGAAGTGTTTTTTTAGTGTAGGAGATATTTAAGTTCAAAACCTTTTACAACTGTTGTGGTAGGCAGAACTGGTTACGATGTAGACCACACGACTCTTACAATTAGAGCATCGATGGTAATGTAGGAATCAAGTGTTTATTTTTCCCAATATAGCATGGCGCCCGCGCCAGTAGCGCGTCCGCATGGGTTCGCGTAACGGTGTGTGTAACTCATGTTCCTGCGCCGCCCAATATAAGAACCGCCTGGATAATAACCGCCTGAATGAGAACCTTATTGTTAGGACAATGCTCGCTAATTTGATTACTCATTGTCGAAGAGTTCTTATCCAGACGGTTCTTATTCTTGGCGGCGCCCATGTTCCCAAGTAAGACCAGTCGGGGTCTGAGCTGCTAGTCCTCCTAGACAGTCTCACTCTCACTTCCATTCTCTCACTCATTTCTAATTCTCACTCGCCATTGTCATTACAGTAGTAATTGCATGACGACGCATCATCCTGCTAGTGCAGAGCATGCATATAGGCGGAGCGTTATTCCTCTTCGTCGTACTCTGGTGTGGTCGTCTATGGTGGTGGCCGCGTCGTCGCCATCGTCGCGTCCCCCTTCAGACCCCATACTAGATAAAGCCGTGTCCATGTTCGTTATTTGTACCCACAAGTACAACTAGACCAACTGAATTTCTCACCAACCAATGATCTCAATTGCGTGTCGAAAGTGAAGAATGCCATCCAGACGGGAACGAACCAGATGCACACGAATGCCAGTTGCTGCATCTGAAAAAAGAGGATATCTTGACCTGATTGATACAACTTAAGGCGAAGCTTAAAGTCTCAGAACATCACTTCAATGATGTTCTGAGAACGTTTGGTAGCAAACAGCATTATGCGGTAACTGCACAATGGCACGCTAACATACATGGACAATGACGTTCCTGGGAACGTTTGGTCACCCCGCATTTGGTTACTTTTCTATATATAGCACCCGGCGAATTAACCGCAAGATATGAGTATCACCCCGTGTCTTATAATATATTGGGCGGCGCCATGTTTTCCATCATCGCCTTACGTGATAAACGTGAGCGATGAAGCCGAGGTTGAAACGAGCGGAAACCGCGCGATCGAGAAATGTTTGCGTGTACTCCCACACGTGTCCGATGGTCTTGTCTGGAATGTTGTTGCACTACAAACAATGCTTGCCTCTTATTGTTAGATGCACTGCGCCATTTTTATACTTATTGGCAGAAATGTGTGTACGATACGTGTATGATACCCGCAATTTCGGTGAGGATGGGGGAGGGTGGCAATTATATATATATATAAAGAAATGGCGGCTGTATATTTACCTTTCTTTACTTTTGGTTGTGCGATCTTCAACGATTCTTCATCAAAGGTATTGGCGTAATTACGTAACGTTCGTATGTCCATATATGTTTCTGTAAGATGGTGGAGCTGCATTTAGCTTTTTTTTTGTTGCAAAAATGGTATTAATGAACGTTTGGTAAATGTGTTCTGGCTTAAAGCGGAATCGGAAACCGTCAGTTTTTGCTTTACGTAGAACTGCGTGTACAAGAGACGAGTAACTTCTGAGAGGGTGCAACTGTATAAGGAAATGGTGCCTTTTGCCGCCGAGGATTCACGGTTTCCGCCCTCCTTTAGCCCTTCTTTAGGTAACTATGCAACACAGTTTGACGTACGCTTGACCGCTTCGACGTAAACAAGCGTAGCGCGCCATGCCAGGTTTCGTTCCAGCGCGAGGCTGTCGGGATTCTGCCGGTTCCGCAGCAGCCAGAATAGCACTGCGAGCGAGGAAACGGCGATCAGGAAGATGCCTGTGTTGAACATTTCCATAATTCTCATTGTCAGGGAAAAATTAGCCTTAAATTTTGAGTGTTTAAAACACTCTTCAGTGTTTGAGTGTTTATAACACTCACCTTTTTCGTCATCCTATCGTAATAGTTAACACTGAAAGAATGAGTGTTTTAAACACTCGGGCACTATTCGAGCTTATTTGATGAGGCTTACCTTTCTTTGACAATAAGTGAGACATTACCACTTTCGTCAGACTCAAGATCGCATATTCTTTTGTTCTCGCTCGTTTTTGTAATCGTGTGCAAAAAAGGAGGTACTGTAGACCGGCAGATCTCCCTTGATGAGTACTATTGGAATACTTGACTCCGTTTTTGTACAAATATCCGACTGATGCTTTATGGTCCGTTTTGTAAGCTTATCGAAATTTTTCGTTCATAGCAAGTTCGCAAGCTTGTCAAATGACGTACGGTTACTAAAAATTTATATTCACTAGCAAATTTGTGTAATTGGAAAGAACCCTAACAATAAGAAATCATTACGCAGTGAGTTTGAACAGAACGGAGTCAGGTACGCCAATAGCAAGTTGCGTCTATAGTACCCGATTTGTATACGATAACAAAGGCTTCACTCTTTGTACCAGTGAGATATGGGGGGGGGGGGGTTAGACCAGCGAAAATTGTGCTGACACGACCATATTGTCATGGGACGATCCCATAAGCGCACAAAATGACTTGCGCACAAAAAATACCTTGCACCTTGAACTAAATACTAACTATATATATTTCAGTATGGGTTTGAAGTTATGCCCAATTTAGAACCAAATACCAGAATTTGTGTCTATTGGTTGCTTACCGACAGAAATATGAGTTTGTGCGCTTATCGGATTGTTCCAATGTCATTGTCAGCGATGATAACAAGCGTACCGTGCTTCATCAGAAGAATGTAGTATTCGTACTTCTCTCGTTGAGTGACGTCCGTTAAAAGATACGCCAAATTGTACGTCGCGAGGCAGATGCCGAAGAGGCCTTCGCGCTGCTCCGTCCGGCAGGTACGCGGCAGCTGAACTTGCGTTCCTTACGTGAGCAGAGAATCAGAGGATACTATTGGCATATCCGACTCCGTTCTGTACAAATGTCCGTCTGCCGCTATGTACTCAATTTTGTAAGGGCATTCATGTGTTTCACAGTTCATAGCAGGTTCACAAGCGTATGAAACGGTAAGGGGTTTGCGAACGAACTCGAATACTTTGGCGATTTGGGTTATTGGAAAGAAACCTAACAATAAGACTTGAGCATACACTGACAGTCGGATATTTGTACAGAACGGAGTCAGGCAAGCCAATAGTATCCTCTGATTCTCTGCTCACGTAAGGAACGCAAGTATTCGCTAGCAACGTTTCCAAGATGGGAACTGTTGTATGAATTGCGCACACACCATAGCGCTAGTCAGAATCTCACTAATTGTAAGACTTGTTCTTGTTTACATGCGCATTAGCTTTCCTTGGTATGGTATTGTCCGACTATTTATGCATTATTTAGCACAAAATGGACTACCCCAGGCACGCGACGCATGGGCACGCATCGCGTTGTGCGCAACTCATGCAATAGATCCCCAAGATGTGCTTGCCTGATCAGCTATGAAAGTCAGGAAGAAGATGACGGTTGTGTAACGCAGCATGTATGCGACGAAGAGAGTGCAATATGCCAAGCAGTATGTGAGAGCTGTTGATTGATCCAAATTTATGAATACAAGGTAGAAGACTTCATCTGAAGAATTAACTTTATTTATTAACTTTTTGACTCCTAACAAATTTTTGTTTTATTATAATATCTTTACATTGAGGCCATTCACATGCACATGTACGTTTATTGGGTCCTCTTATGTTTAGGGGCAGGGGGCGTGGCTTCCCGCACGGGCTGGTGAGGTAGGCGAAAGCTGACCAGTCAGGGCCATCCTTTGTCCGAGGGCTCTTATCCAAGCTGTTCTTATATTCGGGCGGCACCCTTTTGCCGGGGGAACCACGTTTCCCACAATTCCCACTTCCATCACTTCCCGCGATGGTAATTTCCCACAACACCAGTTCCCGCTATTCTCACAATAGATAAATTGCGGGAAGTGGTGTTGCGGGAACTGATTATTGTGGGAAGTGGTGTTGCGGGAAGTGGGAATTGCGGGAAATGGTTATCGTCCCCTTTTGCCCTACTCACCAACGATTGTGAGCGCAAACAGCAGACAGATGCCACCGAAACGGCCGATCGTATTGTCGGCCAACGAGGCAAGGAAAAACGGTGTGAAGGCGCCGACCGCACCAGCAAACAGCATTATGCGGTATCTGCACAATGGTATTGATAACACAAGGCCATCCCGTTTTGGGATACCTTAAAGTTGGAAGAACCTCGTTTGTGAACCTAAATTTTCAATAGGCACGCGTATTACATTAGAAAGTCACCCCCGTTTCCGAAATATGGAAACGTAACGTGTCGATCGATGTACTATTCGAATACTTGACTCCGTTCTGTAAAAATGTCCGACTGTTACAAAATAGTCAATTTTGTAGGCTTTTCAAGTGTCTTACACTGCATAACAGGTTCACAACATTGTGAAGCGGTACAGGCATACCAAAAATTCCATGTTTTCAATTGAAGAGCAACCTAACAATAAGATCCTATTATACAGTGACAGTCGGATATATGTACAGAACGGAGTCAGATATGCCAATAGTACGCTAAGATTTACTCAGAGAAAAAAAAATGAGCCTCAAATTTTGAGTGTTTAAGCCATTCTTTAGTGCTTGAGTGTTGGTAACACTCATTCTTACAATGGGATAACAAAAAACCTAACACTGGAGAAAATAAGTGTTTTAAACACTCAAGCCATTTAGCCTCATTTGAGGCTTTTTTCTTCAAGTATTTCAATACATTCCATGTTCCCCAATACAATTAATTATATTGTGGATGTCCCCATTGATGTGCCCGGACTGAATTGTGCGGTCACATCCCCTCCTAATACCACGGGACGACGTCTCGTGGTATTAGGAGGGGATGTGACTGCACACAGCTGGACCCCCAGTGGTGGTCATTGCCATCTCGCCTATCTGTCGGCCAATGCCATGCTGACCCTTCCAACATGTGCATTGATGGCATTGGGAAGAGGACGGCCTGGTCAGCCGTACAATCTATCTCTCCCCCGGGATAAAGATGTAGGTCATCAGATCTTTGGCACAGCCATGCCAACGAGGTAGTAGGGAACCTCTTACATTATTACAACATTATGCGATAACGCATATCAACGACGAAGCTCATACTTTTCGTTGTCATCGGCGATGCCGGTGTAGAAGAAGTTGAACGTGTCTTCGATCAAGCAGCTGATCACGTACAACTGAAATGCGGGGTACCGGCAATCTCTATCGTCTTGATGTTGCAAACTCGGGGTTTAAAAAACAAGCCAAGTTATGCACATTTCGGCGCCGCCAAGAATAAGAACCGCCTGGGTAAGAACCGCTTGAATAAGAACTTTCGAACAAAGGATAATCAAATTAGTGAGAATTGTTCTAGGGTTCTTATCCAGGCGGTTCTTATATTTGGCGGGGCCCACATTTCATTATTCCCGCAAGGCGATTACTCTTAATTCTAGGCCATGCCTGTCAAATCGTTCTTTTACTCAAACTAACGATAAGTGGAAAATGTTTCTTGAAATTCCATACCCACAGTACTGTATAATCCGGGCGGGGGAGGCGGGTGGGCTGACCAATCACGATCTGAGGCCACGCCCCTGCCACTCCAGTCCAAGTAGCAACTGGATTACTTACCAAGACGAGGAGAATGACCAGAAGGTAGCGCATGTACGGTGTGATCAGCTTGAGCATGGCCGCTCAGTAATCGACGAGTATGAACGAGTAAACTTCTGTTTTTTTGGCGAACAACACGAATTTATCGAGATATATGCAGAACGTGCACAGTGCACGATGATTCTCTTTGTCAGCTGCAGATTTTGCTGCTGCTTCTGTACCATTGGCTTGCCTGGCTCCGTTCCATACAAATATCCCAATGTCGATTTATAATGTTATCGTATTTTAATCTTTAATCTTTATTCAAGTTCCAAGGCATTTGGTTACAAGGCAAATGCTCTTATAGGGACAGGGGGTTTGGGTTATTGTTAGGTTTCCTTCCAATTACCCATATTTACCAAAGCATTCAATTTTTTTCACAAACCTATGTCAGTTCAAAAGCTTGAGAGCCTGCAGTGAATTGTGAAAAACTTGAACACGGTTAGAAAATTGAATATGTAATGACAGTCGGATATTTGTACTGAACGGAGTCAGTAATTTCAATAGTATCGTTAGCTTATCTGACTCCGTTCTGTACAAATGACTCGCCTGTCGTTGCATGTTCAATTTTCTTAACGCCTTCGAGACTTGCGTAACTCTGCGCTCTTTCCCACCCTTCTGAAGCTACTATGAGATGCGGAAAAAATTGATTACGGTAGAAAAGCTGAATATACAGGCTAGATACCATAGAATATGGTGACAGTCGGATATTTGTAAGGAACGGAGTCAGATATTCCAATAGTATGTGTAGCATGTTCCGTCTCTCTCTCTTTTTCTCTGGCACTCTCTCTGGCACACGACAGCCTCCACCACACATAATGCCCGCACTGTGACCAATCGCAGTTATTTCAGCATCGTGTGAAGTGTTTCTCTGAAAATTTGGACCTGCTAGAGTGTTTCCAGTACAAAACTTTGGACACCATGTACGTTAGTCACAAGTCAAGAATATGTCTGCTCTACCAGCAGCCGCAGTAGTTGTATTCCATGAGCTCGAAACCTCCCAGGTTTCTGTTATTTAGTGGAATTTCCACTGCGCTCATGAGACACTGCGATGTTTCAAGGGGGAGGGGGGGGAGGAGTTACAACCGCTACAGAGAGATGGGCATTATTCTGTGTATGACTTGGGGCGGAGGATGGCCTTATGTTGTCTCCCCCCTCGCCTTTGCTTCAAGCGGCGGTACATATAACGGATGTTGGTGTCGTGTTGCAACAACTTTATACCATACGAGGAGATAAGCGAGATGATAATGACCACCACTGGGGGTCCAGCTGGCGGGTGCAACAACATCATGGTATTTATGCAGTAACAATGAGTGAGAAAGCGGCAGCCTTTACAAGAAGATACAGTTCACTACAAATTCATCGCCTGCCCATCCTGCTGCATTCGTTTCCATACGTGCACGGCACTACTGATCGACGCCGACGCGGTGCTGCAAGATGCCACCACTCAGAGAGAAATACGCCTTTATATCGTTTGAGTGTTTAAAACACTTATGTACTTTCTTTTCAGCGTTGAGTACATTTCGTAGTATATTGAGATAGTGAGTGTCATTGTTGCTCACAGTCACTCTACATTCTACGAAACGACTTACGGCGAGTTCCAAGTTTGATTTCTAGACATTCGCCTTTGAAGCACATATTCGGTAGCCCACAATCGGTATCTACCTGAAAGAAAAATTATCATAAATCGAATCCTTTGTCGAATCCTTCCGGAGGCTTATTGTTCATTCTCACGCGTTTCGACCAGCATAGGTCCATGATCTTTGGCAAATTAGGGTAAGCAGAAAGCAACCTAATAATAAGATATGATCATAATAAATATATTATTATAATACAATGACAGTCGGATATTTGTACAGAACGGAGTCAAATGTGCCAATAGTAAACAGTCATTGCCCGTTGGATTATAGACACACCTTGGGATAGAATATTACCTCGCAGGAACGTGCTGTCGAAAGTACGGACAGTAAGATGAGTAGAACAACGAACAAGAAGCGAGTAACAAGCATTTCGATTTGTATTGAACCACTCAAGGTACGCCTTTTATAGCAAGAGCAGCGAATGTGTTTGTTGGTTTTTTTTGTGACGAACAGTGAGAAAAGTAGCATGTTTTCCAACTTTTTAGGCGAAAGGTTTTTACACCAAAACATATTTCCACATCCATGCCAGTGGTAGAAAAAATTGCACAACTATTTGGCCATGTAAAAGCGGGAAAGTCGTACATATAACCATGCTGTTAGGTGAATCGATTTGAACAACTTTTTTCCACAATGAATTCTGGCACGATAAATCATGCTGCTAAACGGCTGAACGAACATAGCACACGACCACACACATGTCATATGTGTATAAGTGCAATGCCTTCTCATGATGTATTATTCAAGCCGAATAAAGCATATATGTATGTATGCAAAGTAAGAGAATGCAACAATACATACTCGGATAAGTCATATAAATTTGTCTATATATTTCCCCGTCCAACAACCCTCCTCGACTTCAGAAGCAAAATGGGAATACCCCCAATTGCAAAAATGTAGGAACGTGACACATCAATGTATGCCCGGGGGTTCCCTCTCTGTCCCAAGAATGATGACAGAGCTAGAGTGCCAGAGAAAGAGAGACAAAACACGCAATACAGGGAGAACACAAGTACGCCGCCGGTATTACGAATAGGCCTCTTATTAACGGCATACCTCAAAGTTTTTGTGCTCTCTTACAACTATCATACAACGCACATACCGAAGTTGCTTTAACAACTTCAGTATATGGTAATAGTTTTCGAACACGGACATCTCGCTTATTTGTCGTCACTATTTGAACAGCTTCCTACAAACTACATTTCCATTTTCAAAAGCACACAATTCACAGCCTGCAGAACGGTACAACACAATACGGGTCATGGTGCATCATAAATCAGCACGTTTCGTAGACAATTGACTTCATAAGTACATCGACGTGTCACGTTTCTATATTTCAAAAACGAGGTGAACCTCTAATGTAAGCCCATGGAAACGGGGTGCCTATTGAACGTTAGGTTCACAAATGGGGTGATCTCAATGTTAAGGTATCTCAAAACGGGGTGCCCCCACGTTATCAATAACGCTCTTGTCGATATATGATTGGCTAAAGAACATAGCACCCTTCGTCCTCTCCGAAAACAAAAAAAAAGACCATTTACAGCACTTTTGGATTCTTCGATACCTCATGGTCTAAGGAACATCAAAATCATAAAAGCGCTCTAAAATAATGTTTCTACTGTACAGCTTACAGCGCAATATTTTGTTGGTTTTAGTGAAGAAACACACCAATCTACATGTTTCAAGCACTCTTCATAATATCACTACGGTCGGCGCTTATGCTACACTCTTTGCTGGGACTACTCTCTTACAATTAGGAAAAAAACATATGACTGGCCTAGCTCAAAAAAAATGTTGTACGCCAAATTTCGCAAATTTCAACCGCCTTCACTAACGCGGAAATACAGTACAAAAGTGGCCACGTATGTGTTGCTGACACGCTGTGATCGACATACGAGAAACCAACAAATCCGAAACAGACTACGAGATCAAAAGCGCCAGCAAACAGTCAAGTTGTAGTCATGCGTGGAAAAGGAATGTGATCGTTAAAAAAACAAAAATACGAACCATACCAATAAGAAAAGTCCATGCGGAAATCTAGAACAAAGCTAGAACAATATCGAAATTTGACAGTCTTTCAACACTTCATAAAGACGAAAATAATCGTAGTGGTATTATTGGCTTATCTGACTCCGTTCTGTACAAATATCCGACTGTCATTACATATTCAATTATATAACCGTGTTCAAGTTTTTCACAATTCACTGCAGGTTCTCAAGCTTTTGAACTGACATAGGTCTCAAGTTTGCATGCTCCTTTTTGCTTGTACGGGAAGCTATTGATATCGTATGCTAATGACGTATTGTAGTTAGGTAGGTGCAATATGCTCTTACAATTAGTGCTTATTCTGCATAGATCCATCAGCATCAAAAAGTTATGAAAATACTAACAAAATACTAACAACAAGTTTGATGCAGCATAACACTTATGCTTTTTCTTTTCATGTTCATCTTATATATCACAATATTACATTCGTTTAACTCGTGTTTTTACATGGCACATGTCAGCCATACAATGTCACATAACAGATCGGTAGCACATCATTCCGCATACGGCAATCGAAAAGCAAACAACAGTTATGCTCCACCGAACATGTCCGCAGTACAAAAATCGCCCATCTCACATCATTGCGTGCGGATTTCGTACGTTGGGAAATGGTATAAAAGCCGGAGGAACCGAAGAACGGACATCGACATTCACTCGACATGAACAGTCTCGTCCTGGTTCTGTTCTCTGTCGCCACGTCTGCAATGGCAGCGGTAAGCAACTTTCCCATTGTAAGCTGAAGGTTACGTTTGCTCGTAGTATCATAGTTTCGGGAAATCTGAATGCCGAAGGATCCCTCCAACCTTATGCTAAAGTGCTATTGGTACCAAAAACCTAGAACCACCTAACCAGTCATTTTTAGCCAACTCTGCTTTAGGACAGTTTCGCCTACGGCTTCGACTTCGTTGGCCAAGCAACGGATTACGCTTTCGATTGCCTGAAGCGACATGGATATGAAACAGTATTCATGCGAGTGTACCAGAAGGACAACAACGGAGAGGTCGATGCATACGCCAAGGCCAACTACAACAAGGCCAACTCGCGTAAGTCGCTGAACAAAGGAAAATCGTATTCTCATTGTTAGAACTTATTATAGAAGAACGTTAGTTCCGGGTACAAGCTAGTACCAACCCCATGGTTACAGCAATAACTTATTGTTAGAAAAGAGTGTACGCCTAGAACATAACAAGAGACACCAACACTACACAAGAACATCAGAAAATTAAAGCTAAATCAACTCATCTCAGGTAGTTTCCCTACCGAACTGTTCATGGAACTCGACCCCGCCTCGAACAAAACCGCGGCTGATCAAGTCAAGGAGGCTGTGAACTACGTCAAGAGCAACTTGTACGATCTTCCCGGAATCTGGATCAAGGTTAGCAATGAGTCTTAAAAAGGCTTAAAGGAAATAAATCGAAAAATCATGCGTGGTTCAACAATTCAGTTTTGTTCCAGGTCTACGACCCGACAACTTGGACTTCGGATGTGAACAAGAACAAGCAATTCATTCAGGCTGCTGTTGCTCAGATTCATGTTAGTTTATTTGGTGTTACTTTAATTTTTGTTTGTTTAAAACATTCATTTTTTCAGTGTTAAAGGAGGCCGGGAAAATGTTTAAAAATGTGTTCATAACGAGTGCTTTATTGACCCGTCACTTTTGTGTTCAGGGAATGCACATAAGCAAATTCCTAGGTGAACTGACTTTTTCCGGCCCCCCTTTAAATATTTCGTAATCCTATTGACAAAATGGGTGGCATAAACGCTCAAGCGCCAAGGAGAGTGTTTAAACACTTAAAATTTGAGGCTTATTTTTGTCACAGTACATTAACAGCCACGTTAGTAAAGAATTACTTATTGAATTTTCCTAACAATAAGTTCACAGCCTCCTTGACTTGATCAGCCGCAGTTTTGTTCGAGGCGGAGTCGAGTTCCATGAACAACTCGGTAGGGAAACCGCCAAAAATGGGTTGGCATTTGCTTACACCCGAATTCATTTTTGTTCGATTTATTTTTTCTGTCCCTCCCCTTCCCCCTGTTAAGAACCTAACATGACAGTCACCCGCCTCGTTCAAGCGTCAGCAAATCATTAAAATACAGGGACATAGTTTGCCGATATTCGGCTCAAGGAGTTACATCTAAAAACAAAAATAAACGTTTAGGCCTTCAAACTCCGCGCCGGTATTCACACGAACCAAATGGATTGGCAAATGATCACCGGAGGAGCCAACGGATTTGAAGCCGAGATGGTCTGGTATGTGGACAGATCTGTACATATGTATGTATGGAATACCTTGATTAGCTATGATATAAGAACTTTTTCGCAAAATCAGAACGGGAATCATCCAGTGCAATGATCTTACAGTCACAAAAATTCGCATGTTGATTGGGAAAATATTATAGAGGATGTTTCGCCCCGTATACTGTGAAAAATTCAATCTTCCCCAGTGTCCACGCAACACTGTTGGTAGTGTAGCCGAGTAACATTCGGGGCGGTCCACTGGGTACCCAGGCTAGGGCTTGTCCTATCTAGACGGGAAGCACCGACCCTGCGAATGCGGGAATGGTGTAAGGAAGAAGAAGATACTGTGGAATCATGGATAGCAGAACGTAGCGCTACATATATAAACTATGTATATCTGTCTAACACGTTCTATGAAAATGTTCTCATTGGTTCAGGTACCAACGTGTGACGGGCGTCGGCTGGGAGGGCGCGACCTCCTCCGACTACTCCGACTATCGTCCGATTGCCGGATTCGCAGAACCCGAAGTGAAACAATACGGAAAGGACATCATCGAGTGCACGCTCCTTCTCAATGCCAACTGCTACAAGTCCTCATAGACATTTTGAACGTTCGATTGTTCAATAAAGCATAGTTCATTACAACATCAAATACACAGCAGGAAATGTTTGGCGCTCTTTCAATATGTGTGGAGTGCTTAAACGCGAAGACTGTTTAACACTAATAACAAGGTAATTGTTGTTTACAACATCAAGCACACAGCCAACTGTCGCTGTATAATCAAACTTTATTGTTAGGTTTTACTGGCGCCCCCTCTACATTTATGTCGATCGGTCGAATTATACACGAATGAAGCCAATGCCGAACGCACTCATACTACTCTGGTGGAAACAAAACAATTGTTTTTCATTTTTATTTCAGCTGGGTTGCCAACTAAAATTCAGTTGTGAAAAATGTGTTTCAGTTGTGTAATCCACTGAAATACAATTGTGATAACGTTAAACAACTGTGTAAGCAATTGAAAAACAATTGTGGTAGTAGAATACAATTGTGTAGCAGCCGAAAAACAATTGTGATAGTGGAAAACAATGGTGTAATCACTCCCACAATTGAAAATTAGCTGACAAAATAACTGTGGAACTGAAACACAATTGTTTTGTTTCCACCAGAGTATAATAGAAACCGTGTTTCAGAAATATGACATCTCTGAGTTGCATGCAATGGCCGGCTTGTGTCTGCACAACTCGTTTATTTGTATTTGCTCTTGTCGATGATGAGCGAGCGGTGTAATGTCGCGTGGGCTTTTTTGTGGGACGAAACACGGAAACCGGCGCATAAGCGGCGCCATGACCGACCACTTCCCGGCCGCAGACCGGCGTTCAGTTCGCGGCGAACACATCGGACGCCTCCTCGGTGAGATCGCGCTTGCGGCTGCGTCGTCTGCCGCCGTCCCTCGGCGACTCCTTCCCCTCCTCGCCGTCGATCCTCGATTCGACTTTCGGATCGGAGGCGACGGATTTCTTGACCGTGGGCGTGACCTCTTCCTCAAAATGGTTTTTCATTATTACTGCTGCAAAACGAATTGTCACGTTTTTCCGTTGTTTGACCAAATGACGAACTGTGCTACCCTTTCTAGGT
>JACMIJ010000562.1:0-17779 GCA_014805365.1 Koerneria luziae
ACCAACAGTACCACCAGAACCACCAGCCGTACCACCCGCAACCCGATCAATACCAGCGCAATCTGCAACAGCACGATCTGCACTATCAACACTCACTACGCTCACAACAGCATATTCCGGCTTGTCAGATGGAATTTCAACGACGACCCTCGTGCAACTACCAACCGAAGAGGGCGGAGCATGTGGTGGATCTGAAGGAGAACTATGTACATGAACAGGCAGCCAGTGCCACTGAACCGATACAGTTCCGGGTAAGCGTTTTATATTAGCCTGTGGAACTTCCACTGGTCTCAAATTAGCATACATCTGTCTTATTGTTACACGTTAGTCCATCCGTCAGGGATCAACGTTTCTTACAATTAGTATTTGATGTATTGGGCTCACGAATTTTTCCGATAAGTTAGCAGCACAAAATTGCTGTGAATACACGGTTATTCGTTGTTAAACGTACACAGTGATACTCAAATATTCCTGTTAGCTATGGCCGAAGACATGCATTTTAATTTTGTTATCGGAACAGTTTATTTTACATTTTCGTGAGTCTAATACTTTACAATAGTCGATCTTCCATTGTGCACCATTGAAAACGTATGACTAACATGTTTCAAAACTAAAACATAATTTGAAGATTATCTTTGTGAACTTTTAGTGAACTTTGAATTTTACTGGTACACTTACTGGTTGTTACTTACAGTTTAACGTACAGCCTAAATACCAGACATGTATTGCAGGACGAGCAATTCAAGGAATTCGTGCATCAACCGAACGCCTTCGGTCGATATCCGATCCACGAACTCGCGGCGAATCCGATCAAGGATCCGGCCATCGTTCATCGCGACTATCATCTCCTCGTTACCAATGGCACCAATCTCAATCAGCCGGATCGAGGTACTTCCCTCTTCCTTGTTGCCATCTAATTGTAAGAGTAACGGAATATGGTCAACATAATAACATTATATTGCATTCTCAAAGCACATCAATATTGCGAATTGGTAAAAAAAATTAATTTTTTTGCTGAATCTCTTTATGTTCGTATGCAAACGATTTATGCTAACAATGAGATTGTGCATGCAACTTCCACAGAGCTCAAATTTACCTATTTTTGTTTACCTTTTAATGGAATGCAAATTAGGTACAGCAGATCAGAGGAAGCCACATGCTGGCAACCTTTGTGCAACTTCCTAGCATTAACAACACAAATGAACAAAAACTGACTAGCGTTGTGCTTTCCAAGCAAACAATAAGAGGTTTTTATGACTACTTCACTACAACGTTTTATAAGTATGCTTCTTAGAATGCTACGCAACAAATCCCTAACAATAAGTTATTCTTTTAGACGGTAACACTCCATTGGCGCTCGCTGTAATATCTGGCCGATTGGGTATGGTGCGAATGATTCTGAAGTCGCCGAACACCGATGTGCTGCAAGCGAACATGTACGGCAAGAATCCGCTTCACTTGTGAGTGCTTTGTATTCTCTTTTTGGTATTCTTATTATTGTCAGTAATTATAAGTTATTGTTGAGTAATTATAGTTTGAAACTTATTCTTAGTATCGAAGGACGGTGGATCCCACCCGAACCCGGCCCAATTAAAATATTAAAGCGTATTTTATTAGTATAAGTGTTAAGGGAGGTAAATAGTAAGTTTTTTTTTTGGTTTGGTTAGATTGTTTTAGCTACTTATTGTTAGTAAGTGAAATTAGTCGGTTTCGGTCTCTAGCGTCTGTCTGACCGGCTAAAATACCTTCGTGGTTAGACCACTACCATATAACCCGACCCCGGAGTAATGACGCCCTGGTGAGGCGAGAGGCGGGGGTCGAACCCGGATTAGTGGGACGCGGTCGTATGGAGAGTAGCGCATCATACCACTACACCACTGTGCCTGCTAATTGAAAAAAATGTATAATAGGTAATGATCATACTTACGTCGTTTCAGGGCCGCTGAGAAGCCGGATGTCGCAATGGTCAAGGAGCTGTTGCAGGACGAACGCTTCGTTCAGAACGTAAGTCATTCTGTCTTCTATAAGTGTGGTTGCCTTATAATCAACCATCTTGGAGTATTATTAGAAAGAGGGTTTAGTAAAGTATATAACAAAAAAGGGCTATCGTTTGTTAGAGAAAGAGAGCTAGCCGGTTTCGGCCTCTATCACCTGCGTCTTATTATGATTAGCAAACCGCAGAATTCTATTGTTTTCAACAGTTTTTCTCAGTAAGTTAAGTGTTTGGTGGTGCCTCGATCCACCATTTCACACGATGTGACAACCAAATTCTTTGTTTTCAAAGGAGGATGGAAAGTAATGTAGTAGAGTGAAGTAAAGTAGCGTTTTGGTTGGGTTGGGACGGTGCCGGGGGTCGAACCTGGGTCTACTGCGTGGTATAGAGAGCTTCTTGCCGCTACACTCATATGCAAATGAGGTACTGTAGTAAAGCAAAGTACTTCTGGCATTTCTATCTCCGTTCTGTACAAATATCCGGGTCGCTACATAGTCAGTTTGTAAGCATATTCAAACTTGATTCGCCAAACTTGGTTCTCCGCATACCTCTTCTTGTCACTCTGCCCCCTTTTTCTCCTGATCGGTGACGACATAAGTTGAATCAATTGATGAATAGACAAAAAAACAATTGGACAAGCCATTTCAGACAATCCTAGTCTTACCGCTAGTAAAATGTTTCTTCATCGCCTTAAAGCACAGTCTTATGTAAGCTTGTTTTACTTAAGAATACCTCTGCCGAGATAACAATTGCTATTGTACTATTGGCATATCTGACCCCTTTCTGTATTTACAAATATCCGACTGTTGCTGTATGATCAAATCTTATTGTTAGTTTTCTTTCCAATTACAAAAATTTGACAAAGAATTTGAATTTTTCACAAACATATGCCATTTCACAAGTTTGTGAATCTTCTATGAGCTGTGAAACACCTTATTAAACTTAGAAATTTAACATGTAACGACAGTCGGATATTTGATACAGGACGAAGTCAGATATGCTAATATGCAGTAAAGTTCTCCAGAATCAAGGCTTGTTCGACAAGGGGGGGGGTATTAGTACTGTAGTATGCATATTTTAATAAACTTCTTTCAGATCAATGCCTGTGACGGCAAGAATCGAACCGCACTGATGCTGGCCATCGAGTATCTGCAGTACGAAATCGTCTCCCTGCTGCTCAACCACAAAGCGGATCCAGACTATCCCGGAGACCTGGTATGATAACAGCTCGATATTTCATGTGTTACGTTGATTATAAGTCGTGTAGACAGCAAACTGTAAAACTTTCAAGACCTTCAAGCAAAGTAAACCTCAGAATCAGTGAACTCGCCAAACGTGAGTATATGTGTCTACGATTAGGGCTTGCCAAAATGTGTGAGCAAGTAGTACCTAAGTAACCCAGTTAACCTGAGTATACCTTACCTGAGCTAGCTACGGTGTAAGAGATGAACCCAAAAACGAAGGGGGGCTCAACCTTTCTAATTGATCAACTAACTGTCTTTGTTCAGCACTTCCAAACCGACGAAAGGGCTGATCGTGCACCTCTACACTGGGCAGCGGAACACGCCGGAACGGACATCATCGATCTGCTCATCCACCATCGTAAGACATTATTGACTATTATTGAGATTAGACAATCTTCCCAGTGTCCACGCAACACTGTCGGTAGTGTAGCCGAGTCATTTCAGGGGCGGTCCACTGGGTACCCAGGCTAGGGTTTGTCCTAGCACCGACCCTGCGAATGCGGGAATGGTGTAAGGAAGAAGAAGATATTAGACATTATTGACTTCTTTAGTTTTAAAGAATTCTCTCAGAATGGCTGAAAACTAGGAAGTCTAATGCACAATGAAGGCGCATCAGGTAGCACACCACTTTAATAAGACATTATTGACTTATATTACAAAGTGTGTAGGCACCTAGCGCGCCTTCGTAAAGCATTACACGTAGGAGTTTTCAACCTTTCTGTGATGAGTCTTTAGAAATGTTTCCTATCTTATTTTCGGATTTCTATTATTAGTTTCACTACTCCCTTGAAGATACGTGCTGTATCTTTTTACCACATATCAAATCATATCTTACTGTTTCTGCAAATAGGTGTAAAGCAAATAATGTGTCCAGATTGAAAACAAAACTTATTGTTAGAGTATATGGTTACCACATAAAAGAAAATCGGAGATTTATCGGTGAGAAATTTTAGACGCCAACGTGAACGCACGCGACTTCGCGCTTCGCACGCCGCTTCACCTGGCGGCAATGGCCGGCAAGCTCGATGTTGTCAAGCGTCTCTTCGAATGCCAAGCGTATACGGTAGAGTTTTTTGTTTGTTCATTTTTTCGAACTCAACGATATGAGCAGAGTTGATGTATTAACCGTTTGTTTTAAGTTATCGGTAGGATTCTAATGTCTAACACGAATTGAAGAGCCTAATAAAAAACAATTTTGCTGACATAATTGCATCATTTTAGGGATGTATAATAGGAAAAAAAGGACATTCAAAAATAAAGGCATATTAGGGAAATAGTAATTTCCGACGCATAATGAATTTAAGACATTTATTTCTACCTTCAGAACTGTCGTGACGACAACGACAAGACGGCGTTGGACTACGCGATCGCCAAGGATCACCGGGATATCGTCGAATTCCTGAAGAAACACCATCGCAACGAGCATATCGAAAGGCGGCAGAGGAACAGAAAGGTATGTACACACACTTATGCAAAGTTACGCATGTCCTCCGGTATTTCGGATGGGCTCATTTCTGAATAGTGTCCCCCTGTAATTAATGTAATTAGTGTCCCCCTGTCAGTGTTATTGCCTGTTACCCAGTGACCTTGGTCGGATTGAATAAAGATTAAAGATTAAAGAAAATGGGCAAGTTTTCATATGTCGTTAACATGCCCAATTTCAGACTCATCATCAGTGGTATGAAAATGGGCAAGTTAATGGCATACGAAAACTGAGTCCATAAACCGCTAAAATGCTAAAAAGTTTAACCCTAACAATAAGAAACAAATGCTCTGTTAGAGCAGACTCGAACAATAGAGCTTATTGTAAGAATACGATCACTGCTTGTAGAACTTTATGACTAGTATTATAATAGATAAGGCAATTTTTTGCAATGAACTTGGCAAATTTTCGAACCATTATAATTTCAGGAAGAGAAAAAACGCAGCGAGGAAAAGAAGCGCAAGGCGGCAGCCGCTGCGAAACGCGAGAGCACCGACACCGGATACGCGTCATCGCCCGGACGCGCGTCAGAAGAACGCCAGCTGTTCGAAGACGAACACTTCGGGCAGTTCGACGAACACTTCACCGACAACCAAAGCATCCAAGATTACCGTAGCCTCTACCAACTGTAGTGGATGCCATCTCCAAAATACTAGCAATAAGAAACACTAATACCCTCTTCTGTTTCTTTTTCCTACTTATATTTATGTTATTTCTTACTTATTTATGTTACACTAGTTTCACTATCGTTATTCACATGAGGCACCCACTACAGTTGGTGAGAAAGTGTAACTTCTATTGATCTTTAGTTTGCATATTCCTTTGTTCTTGTAGTTTTGTTGCCGTATGCAATTGGGGTACGGTAGGATGGCGGGAGCAACATTCTGTGAGTTCGGAATCAAGGCAAAGGTCAAGTTCTTGCCAGTAAGGGGAGTTCCTAGGCGGGATTCTTGGTGTGTCAGGAACACTTAAGTTTGATGTAATTGATAATTAACAGCAGCGGGTTAAAATATTGGCTGTTCTTATTGTTAGTAGGGGGGAAAAGACGGTTTTCGAATATTTTCGCACTCAATATGACCTCGATATTATGTGGACGAGCCTGATCTTTCAAAAACAACAATATTTAGTGGTTGTAATATTGTTTGATCTTATTGTCAATAATATTTTTAATTTGCTTGATTAACATTGTTCTGATTATTGAATCTGCTAAGTGACTGTAGCTTAACAATTTGATGTTCCCTCACGTGTTATTACTACGGTGTATCCTGATATGTGTAATGTTGTTCATGTTGTACATAAATTATTGTCTAAAAGATAAATCATGTTAATGACAAGAAACTGATGTTTTACGGTTCCCTAATTGTAAGACATTCCCACGAAATTGAAGATATTTCATTTTTAGAACTTTATGATTTAACGTTTCTCATAGGAAGACGGAAACCGTTATTTCATACGCGAAAAACGTGTTCATAATTAGTGCTTCACAAACCCGCCACTTTTGTGTTCAGGGAACACACGTAAACAAATTTCTCGGAAACTGACGGTTTCCGGCTCCGTTTAAAAGAGGCCGGACACAGTTAATCCTACGTGTCCCGGCCTCTTCGGGACCCCCCACAGGCGAATAGGCCTTGATTCGGTAGAACTTTACTAACTTTACTTTTACAGTGAATCCTCGGCAAAAACAACTGACATAGTTGTCGCCCCCCTCATAGAAGTTGCGGGAATCTTTTAAATTCACTTCTGCCACAACGAAATAACCGTTTCGCAGCTCCTTTTATCCACTACTCCGTTCATTTACGTACTGTATGAGTGATGTTTCACGCAAATGATATATTCGATTAGAAGTGCGAAACATTAGTGGTGGTTCTACAATGGCTACGTACAAATATATGATATCTTTCACCTCACCAGAATACAGGGAGCCGAAAAACTGTCAGTTCATTCGTACAAAATGTGTTCATAACGAGTGGTTTATTGACCCGTCACTTTTCTGTTCAGGAAATACACATAGGCAAATTCCTCAGTGAACTGACGTTTTCAGTCCCCCTTTAAACCATTATAATAATCTTTATAATCATTATTCAAGTTCCAAGGCAGGCAGTTCGTTACAAGGCAAATGCTCTTATAGGGGCAGGGACAGGGTGCTCTTATTATATGTGTCAATATCCCTCGAGATATATAGTAGGAGGACTGACGGTTTCCGGCCCCCTTTATTGGACTTTTATTCTTATTATTAGCTCAAAAGAAGTATCCATGGAATCATACTGCATGTATGATGATAGAAACATGCACAATGATGCCGTATTTTACGATCCCAGCACAAGCTATGAACATCAACCAAGCTACACACACTCCACAATCACACAATGTTCCATAAAGCAAACACCACAGGAGAGAACAGGCGTACGATATTGGTTTTGGTCCCGGAACGAATGAGGAAATAAATATGACATCTTGGAACATGGTCATCGCCTTCCCTTGACACGATGGCCTACCCTTTCACTATTTGTTGAACGTCGAAACCGTGATCTATGCGAATTCATATTGATGACGTCTTGCCACCACCTCATGCTGATAGGAAAACTTTTACTGGTCTCAAATTTGCATATTCTTTTGTCAATGCGAGTGAAAACTTTGCTGTCGTATGCAAATTAGGTACTGTAGTCCGGCGGAAGTAAGATGCTGTGTCACCGTCTGGTCAAGCTTTTCTTAATCAGTTCATCGGAGTTGCATTCGAAAGGAGTCGGAGAAGCAATAACTGATTGTGAAGAGGAAGTTACAAAAGGGAACCAATGGCATCAAGAAGAAGAAGACGCGAGTGATGATGGTGGTACGGTATGTTCCCCTCGGCTATCTCAAAACAGAGGTGTCATGGTTCAAGCAAATAGCTCCTTGAACAGATCACGGGAGCTATCTAATTGTAAGATACCGGCAAGTAGAACCAGCTCAGATATGTTTGAAGAATGTCTGGATATGGTAGCCACACGTAAATACCCCTTTTCTGTTTTCACCCACCCCTGACAATAAGCCATGTCATTGTGCATAGACATACTATTATATATGTAGCAAAAACAATAATAATACTAACAATACTACTACCAATGGTAATAACAATACTATCCTCGGATGCTTACAATTAGGTGCAATTTAAGTTCCCCAAAAAAATATGACGTCATAAAGGCGGAATGCCGCTGGGCCGATCAGCGAGAGCAAAACATCGCGATTTACGACGCGTCTTCCAAATGTGCGAGTATAAAGCGCCGAGTGTCGTGATGCGGGAACTGCGTACTTGTCAGCGTAAACGCGTCTTGACGCTTTGACGCACGGCGTAAAATGGTCGTTGCGAGACCACCCACGCTCGTTTTCGTTGTTTTGAGTGTTTTGATACACTTAACAGGTAAGTATTGATGATTACTGTATTGTCTTAAGTTTTCTTACTTACACTAATGTACAACATACATGTGTATGTATTAGATGAGCAGCATCGTATCATTGTATCACGTGGCAAATGGCATACAGTACATCATTCCGCCATTGCCCACGCATGTCTACGTTAAATATGCAGTATAAATACATACGGTACACCATTTGGATACCGTACTTCGTTCAGTCCGACCTCCTCGGAACCCCCCGCAGGCGAATAAGCCTTGATTCGGAAGAACGTTACTTTACTTTACTTCGTTCTGTATCAATATACGACTATTGCTGTATGAACATCTTTTTGTTATGTCTCTTCTCTATTAGATAAATTTGTAAACGTATTAAAGCGGCTCTATGCCGTTTCACAAAATTGTGAATATGCTACGAGCTACTAAAATTTGATCACGATTGATAAAAGGGTTTAGCCATATATTTGTACAGAAAGAAGTCAGGCCTATTATTAATATTTTTTGCTTTCAATTTAGACTTACATATCACTGTATAATACTTGTTTAACTTTCGTTTGTTTTGCATTTCAATAGAAAATAGTGCAGGTATTGCCAGAATTGTCGTCAAGCAGAACTATCGCAATATTTTGTCATCGCCGATCTAATGTACACCTCATTTGCATAGGTAGATCACGATTAGGCGCTTCTCATACATTTGGTAAATTGCACTCTTTGCCACACTACCATAGTGTCTGACCAATCAGGGCGTGAGGCCACGCCCCTATCCTTCCAGTGAGAGAGTTCAAAATATCAAAAGAGTTCAAAATCACTCAATTCCAGAAGGATCTTCATGTCCGTCCGTCTCGGTCACATCGGGCCTCTTCGTGGACGGTTACCACATCGAGAACGTGATGCTTGCCGACGAGGCGGACGGTTGCAAGATCAAGTGCTCCAAGGGATGGGAGTGGGTATGTGGACAGAAGAACTGTCTTCATCTTCTGTTCAGTGCTTGAGGGTTTACAACACTCATTTATTTCAACAGGATTACAAAATACTTAACACTGAAGAAAATGAGTATTTTATAACACTGAAGCACTATTCGGGCTTATTTGAGGTTTATTTTCTCAAAATATCCTATCAAGACAGGAAGCACCGACCCTGCGAATGCGAGAATGGTGTAAGGAAGAAGAAGATTTTTCTCAAAATAGTACTTGTTATTGTAATCAGCGCAATGATGATGCTGAACTGAAACAGCGGTAGTACTGTTCACTCTTCGGTTGATTATAACGCAACCACACTTACTATTGGCGGTGTTCATTCAGTACATTCTCATTAGGGCAGTTCTTGTTTTTTGGCGGTGCCAGCAAAAAAAAACATCTTTTGTAGATCGGCACCGATTTTCCCGAGTTTGCGAATGTCGACTTCGTCACTCTGGCTGCAATCGATGCCGGTTCGGGCAAACCGCTCTATCAATCCGGTGATATCAAATCGATCAATGTCACGTGTACCTGTCCACCGCCAGGTCGGTTGCTAACAATAAGAAGAATCATGAGTTAGCCAGCTAACAATAAGCTTCCTCATAATTTCGATACTAACAATAAGATAAGTTTTGCAAGATGCGCCTCTGTGTACATCGAACTTATCCCGTAGTCTGCAAGGCAGAACCAAAGAAACCATGATCGGATAGTTGAACTTCTACCGGCCTTAAATTGCTATGTAATTTTGTTATGGAAAGAGTATCTTTTCTGATCGTTTGCAAATTTGGTGTAGGCCTGCCGTAGCAATATGTTGTAAAGATTATAAGACACGATAACGGTTCACTTCCTTCAATCCCTCATAGAGTCATAGTCACTCACAATGTTATTTTTTGCCAGATTGTGGTTCTTCGTGCCCCACCCAGACAACCTTCGGACCCTGCAACAGTCCATTCCTGATCTGCAAGGGCGGTGCTACTCCGATTCCGAAGACGACCGACGGATGTCTCACTGTCACGTGTCCAGCCGGAACCTCCATGATGGTAGGTGTTACTGGTTCGCCAGGGCGCTAACATTACCGCTGCAGTAACACTGTATATTGCTTAGTGATTCAACGAGGTAAATGATTTCAAAGAGGAAAATGTTAGACCAAACGTTTCTTACATTGAAGTGGTGGTAGGGTATTAGTTCAAAGATTGGCGGTGGAAAAAAAAATCCCCACCAACTTTGGTTTCACCACCATGTTGCTGATTCATTGAATGAAACTGCAAATAGAATTAAAAAATATGCATATATATTTGCTGTTGTGGCCAAAACCTTTGCAGCAAATGCAAAAGGACCTGTAGACCAGGCAAAAACACCACGCATTGTGAAAACGCCAATATTGGTTTCTAGAGCGACGCGTTCGAGAAATGGCGTCTGACCAAGGATGGTGCCGTGTGTGGTGCCGATGGCACCTTCTATGGCACCACCGGCTGGATCCTCGACAATCCGAGTGCCGTCGTCACGTGTGCCGCTGACGGTTAGTTCAGTATTTTGGTACATTGAAGTGGTGGCAGGATATTGGACATGTCAAAACGATAGTAAGACTAGTATGACATAAAGATAAGTAGGATAAATTGAACAGAAGAAGTATTAGTGCTACTTGTTGTCTTGGAGATAGCCGGTTTCGGTTTATATACCAGTAATCAAGTTCATATTCAAAATCCTCACAGGATAATATGGAGATTATTGAGGAAAGACTGTATCTATCTCCCCCCTCGATACATTCTTTGTATCGATTGGGGTGATGGGTTTTGGTTTGGAAGAACTTTACTGACCATGGCTATGACAAAGTAAAATGTAAAAATGATACAATAATGGTTTAAGTAAATTAAGATAAACATAGCAATAAGAGAGAAAAAGTGCTACTCGTTGCAGGTACCAGCGACACTTGTGCGAAACCACAACCGTCCGATTCCTGTCCCAGTGGATTCAAATGCGATAAGTCACAGGTGCTTGGGTTGTCCTCGACTTTACGAACCAGACCGAAAAAACCCAACTTTATATTAACAAAGAGAACATTCTCTTTATTTGTACCCTTGTTCGCCTATTTACTCATAACAAGCCTTCCTTACTTTATAATATTCTCACATTCCCGTACCACTCACTTTCACTAAACATCTTACAACTAGTTGAATAACACATAGGAATTCTCCGTTTCGTTCAGGTTATCACCAAGACAGACTCCAATGGTATCTACAACGCAATGTCAATCGGATGCAAGCAAGGAACACTCCGTGTATGTCTTGCCATAAATCGATAATTGACCTGACATGAGATAGGAAGAGCTGACAACAAGAATGATAGTGGCGTCGTTAAAAGAGATGCACAATACCGTAATTTCGTTGTGAAAGATATGTGTCCATAACAGACCCGCAACATTTGTGAGACCGGACAAGTATATAAGGAACTGATTATTTGTTTTGCCTCCTCTGAGGATTCACCGTTTCCAACCCACAGCATGCTGCTTCCGCCAGTATACAGTACCTGCTTTGCATAAGATAACAATGGTTTCATTCGTATTGACAAATCGATATGAAAATTAGAGACCAGTGAAAGTTACGTTGTTCCAACATGACGTGGATTCCTTTAGGTGCTCAACGACATGAGCTTCACCTCCTCCGATGACTCCTCACTGGCCATCCGGTGTGGTGGCAGCTCGAAATGGTACAAACCGGACGGCACACCCACGGCGTCCATTCCACAAGTGACGTGTATCGTCGGGACGGGTGGCAATGGAGACAATCAAGGAGGAAGTCAAGGAGGAGATCAAGGAGGAAATAATGGAGGAAATCAGGGAGGAAACAATGGAGGAGGTTGTTAGCCAAGTAGAAAATGCCATAGTATCATGTCCAATTGTGTCATGTCAATGTCAGACAATGTCAAATGACAGCCAAAAAACAAGTAAAAACTGATGAGAACTACGGGAAGCTAAACAAGCTTCAGTGGATGAACCAAATGTCATGCTTGGAATTATCATAGAATGCCTGATGTCCTGCACAAATATCCTACTGTCACTATGTAGTCAAAGCTTATTGTCAGGTTCTTCCCCATTACACGAGTTTTGGAACGGCTAAGCTTAAGTGAGCTGCGACTACTTGATGTCATAACATTCAGATCCTCCACCAGCCTGTCCCACACAGCAACCCGTCAACTGCGACACTCCACCACCATGGGTGCCGAAATGTGGGTGATGCTTTGTTGATGTATGCACAAACTGCTGACAATTACACTAACAAGTAGCACTTTCCCTTAAAGGACTAATATTATACTAGGAGATCGCTTACAGCAGCATTTGTGTTGCAACATGAAACAACAACACAAGTATCATGCATCAATCAAGACCTAAACCACACACACTCAACAGTCTTGTTGACTTTGTGTTTTCGAATACACTTATCAGTATTTTGCTGCAGCATGGGTTACAGTATACCAAAATAATTGCTTTTTGAATTCCTGCAGAAATTGATGAATGAATATTTCGAAAATCATGTGGTTTTGGAAACTCAAACTTTGGCAACGTAATAAACACACCTATCTCCAACTAACCAATGCTTTAGCTACGAGTTCTAAAACTCGTGGGAGTCATCCTTTAATTTGTTACCTTTTCACCTATTTATGCCTAACAAAGCATTCATTTAATAGTATATTTTCACAATGCGATAATGCAGCTTTTGCAGACGAAAAACTTGCACATTCCACTGTCACAGCTCTCTCGCACTCCCTTTGCCACTTCCATCCATGATATATATATAGATTCCTCTTCTCAACTTACTACCTTCTTCCACAATTAGGTAACCCTCCTCCGCACACCAGCCCCTCGCATAATATGTAAGTGTTGTACGCCTCACGTGCTGTATTATTGAAGTAAAATGAATTGTCAAGGGCGCGTAGCAATTGAGAGCGCGCGACGTATAAATCGTGAGTTTTAATATGCCAATATGCATTCTACAAACCCAATGGCACATTCCATTTTTTCTACTCGTCAAGCGGAACACAACAATACCAAACTCATATTTTTAGACATCTTAGAAAGGGTAGCACAGTTCGTCATTTGGTCAAACGACGGAAAAACGTGACAATTCGTTTTGCAGCAGTAATATCTTATCCACCATTGAATAGAAGCTTCATACTAATAGTAATGTGAGAGAAACCTCTGTTGTCGTATGCAATTTAGGTACTGTAGTCCGGCGGAAGCGACATGCCGCGTTTGTGCAACAATAGAGTATACATAATGTAATATTATAGTAAGTAACTATTGTTCCCGCACACAACAAATGATAATCCATAGCCCACTGTTGGTATACCGTAACATGTCTTTCCTTTGTAATTACGAACGGAAGCAAGCAAGTTAGCACTAAACGGTTCCAGCTTGTTGTTATGTTACCGTATTATATGCAGTAACATATCTTTCCCTTTTCCAGACCAACCGAAACCGGAGAACATGTACACGCTCTACGACTTCTACAACTTTGGCGCGGTCATACACTCGTTGGTCGCCTCGGACGCGCTGAAGAGTGTTCTCAAGACGAAAGGATTCGTTTATGATTACGGTAGGCGGGAGTTTTAAAGAGGGGATAACGGTAGGCGGAAGTTTTAAAGTTACAATAGTGCCCGCACAAACGTGCGTTATGTAGGTGGCAAGTGGTAAAACGTAAAGGTAAAGTTAAGAAAGCGTACAGTAAGTAACATACATGCGTGGGTACGTACGTACATAAACATAAACAGCGAGATGGGAAAGTAAAGGTAAAGTTTTGCCTCTTATTGTTAGAATGCGAATGCTGAGTAAATTTATGTTGCAAGGAAGCCGCTAATAGTTGCAACATTTGCGCAACTACTGTTGTATATTAAGTGTGTAGTCAGCAACGAAAGTATTCAGATCGCAAGGGTTTCATCGTACGGCCAAACGCCATTGCCGAGGAGAAGAAGTACTGTCCGGGACTCGTACCGCTCTCCATCAAACAGCAACGTAAGATTGACACAGACCAGCATGACTAATACCTAGTATTGATCATATTTTTTGTTTCTAATACTGCACAGTTTTACAAAAATATCAAAGGCTTACGTTACGTAGTAAAATCGTATTGTTATGGGTTCTCTCCAGTTTGCAAGTTTGAATACATACAGTCGGAAATTTGTTGCAATACAGACTCAGATATTCAAATAGCGCAATGATTGGCGAGCTTTTTCCAGAAAACTACTGGGTTGCGGTTACCGACGGTTCCGGTGGCTACGTCGAAGGATTCGTGGTCAAGAACAAGGGAGAGTGCGGAGCGAATCTGGCAGTCTATTTGTATGGATGCAGAGTGTCCGCCGGTAAGATGATTGGAAGTGATAATCCCATAAGCGCGCAGAATCACTTGTGCACAAACCATAGCTTGTAACCATAGCTATGCTTCCGTTGGAACCGACTGTCCCAGAGGAGGGGTAAAGAATAGATTCACATTTGTAAAGGAGTGGTAAAGCACGTAAAAATGTGTAAAATATTCAAATAGGAGGAGTAAAATAAACTTTTCTTTGCTCAAAAGGTGGGGTAAAAGTGGGCGCCGGCTCCGTGGAAGCGGTGGTAACTGAAACGAAATGGTAACCTTAAAGGGTGCCGGAAACCGTCAGTTCGCCGAGGAATTTGCTTATGTGTATTCCCTGAACACAAAAGTGGCGGGTCCATAAAACACTCGTTATCAACACATTTTTTGCGAATGAAATGACGGTTTCCGGTCTCCTTTAACATGGAGTGTTCGTAATCGCAATCAATCGATAATCGAAACTCAGATCACTACTACTCGATCGATCCCGCACCATTGGAAGAGATCAACACCAACTATCAGGGACTCCAGGAGGGCATTCAATTCTACATTTGGGGTTGAACTGGTTTCTATCGTTGTTCATTGCAATAAAGGCGTTTTAGAAAACCAATAGTGAAACTTCTTGCGTGACAGTGTGCCGAAGTTGCTCAAGGAAAAGTAAGTATCATGTTTCTAGAAATGTTTTTGATGATATAATACGAATGCTGAGGGTTGCCATTGGATTTATTGTTGCTCTTATAGGAGACCGGAAACCGTCATTGCATTCGCACAAAATGTGTTCATAACGAGTATTTTATTGACCCGCCACTTTTGAGTTCAAGGAATGCACATAAGCAAAATCCTCGGGAAACTGACGATTTCCGGGCTCTTTTAACAGTGAATGTTGTTGTAAAGAAAAGAACTATTCACACAGCATTTAACTTCCCGACAGTCTACAGTACCTCATTTGCATACGATCACAACGACTTCTCGCCTTAAGACAAAGGAAATATGAAAATGCTCGACCAGTGGAGACTGTGCTGCCTCATTATTTTTCTATACATATACAGGAAACGTATCAAGACATGCATGCATATGAATTTTCAGTGTTTCGAATTCCCAAGATGAACTTATTTACTGTTAGTGGGACAGCAGTGAGAACAATAAGCTTCAAATTTTTGGTGTTACAAACACTTCTTACAATTAGTGCTTGAGTGTTTATAACAGTAATTTTCGGAATAGAAAACTTAGTACTTTACTTCGTACTGGATATATATGCTTAATATTGAAGAAAACAAGTGTTTTAAACGCTCAAGCACTATTGAGGGTCATTTGAGGCTAATTTTTCTCCGAACGCACGTGCTTATCTCGAGGCAAGGGAACATTGTACAGACGACTCCTCCAAAATTAGCCCACCTATAGCGACTTTTGTGTTTCGTGGCAATAATTTATAGTATAGTTTTGTGAATCATTTAATAAAAACTACCTTACGTGTTTATGTATACTAGGTATTTTATCTTGATACCAT
This sequence comes from Koerneria luziae, assembly GCA_014805365.1. NCBI lineage: Eukaryota > Metazoa > Nematoda > Chromadorea > Rhabditida > Neodiplogasteridae > Koerneria > Koerneria luziae. The sequence goes on from JACMIJ010000562.1 coordinate 15,918, forward strand.
GTAAGGCATTATGAATTTCTGATGCTCTCTGAGAAAGACATTACGCTTTAGATCATGGTATTTTCTTTAGAAAATATATTACAAACGACAGATAATGTTCTCCTATTGGCAGCAAGTGGTAAAAAAAACGTCACATAAGTAAATAAACTAAATCAAGTGATCAATTAGTATTACGAGACTCTGAAGTTGTTATACCTATTGTTAGGAAACCAAACAAGTTTCAATAGTGTAGCTGTCCAAGTGTTACTACATATGTAAAAAGTATTATATTAAAGAAGAAATAGTTATAAGTACTAAATTAAGTGTTTAGACATAACAATAAGAGAGAACGTGCTACTTGTTAGTTTAGTGTATATGTCACAAATGATTCCGGCAATATTGTCAAGCATAGTACCGTTCTCCCGTTTCATAACCTGCGAGTACCGAGGCTGCCGGAATATTGATAACAAATCAACGAAAGGATCATACGCTATTATAAAACCATTACCACAACATGATCAACTAGTAAAGTAAAGTAAACTCCTCCCGATTCCAGGCCTTATAGCCTGCGGGGCGAAAACCAAGCATACATCGACAACAACGTTATTGATAACACTAGGGCACCCCGTTTTGGGATACCTTAACATTGGAAGCACCCCGTTTTGGGAGCCTAAATTTGTAATAGGCAACCCGTTTCTACTGTCGTACACTAGAGAGTCACCCCGTTTTCGAAAAAAATAGAAACTTTTCATGCCGATGTATGAAACCAAGGGAGCAGGGCTGTAGATCAACTGGTACTTTCTTGTAAGTAAAAGTGTTTATGTACTCTTCCTTACGGTCGTTACTATTGGAACTAAGTCTGGACGTAATGTAATATTATATAATGAAAGCCTGATTGTGAAATGCATTGCCTCGCTTCAGGGTAGAGTTAGTTGGTCAGGTGACAGAAGCCGAAACCGACTAACTCATTTTGACTAACATACCGTAGCTTTCCCTTGTTTCATATACTATACCTACCCAGTTTTTACATTACCCATTGCTTTTTCCACCATTGCCCAGTGTCTCCCAGGTTTCCACTATTCCCAGGTTACGTTCAACCAATTCGAACAGTTGAACTCCCGGGGCAAGGAAGAAATCGTAGCAATCAAGCAGAGCACAGGCCTACGAGAGGTCTCCTCTAATGGGCTAAACAACATCCACTGCGCACCGGTTGACCTGTGCGAGGTTTCGCGCTTTAACTGCCCCCTGTCTGGTCACAGCCGTTTTTTTTGAACCGATCTATTTTCGCGCCAGTCCGGAAATGCCTATATCATCATTGTTCTTTTGAAGACTTATTTGTCTTTAATTTTACTTTAAACTTAATAGTAACTGTAGTATATTAGCGTAAATCTCAAGTAATGTTTGGCATAAGACTAAAAACAAAAAGTTTATGTCGATTTGTTGCTTACTGATAGAAATATGAACTTGTGTGTTTGTGATTTGTGCGCCCGTTAATGCCACTGCAAGTACGAAGGTCCACTCTTATTGTTATGCAGTAGTAAAAATGTACATCTTACAATTAGAAAGGAAGGAGTGCATCGTTGCCTTATATAGCTGATAATTTGTTTGTGGTAGGAAACGGTCGCATGTTACTTCATTACCATAACATGAAATATGTACGTTAATCGTTTGTATCTGGCCATTTTATGTTACAGTAACTTAAACAGTAAGTTACTGTAACACCAAATGGTCTTCTGATGAACTTTGTTTACATATTTCTTGGACAGTCTCATCCTGCCCCCTCTAGGAACCCAGGGCGTTCTTAGCCCGCTGTTAGGGTTCCAGAGAGTGCATGGGAAATGTGGGAAAACATTAGCCAGAGGGTAAGGGGGGGGTAGCAGAGG
>JACMIJ010000563.1:0-17776 GCA_014805365.1 Koerneria luziae
CCAAGACGGGCTGTCCACGAAGATTGAATTTGATCAGGGTTAACGCTCCACCTCGGATATCTACCAATGAGCTACGCGCTCTATTAGATAAGTGTAAAAACCGAACGTGTAAAAATTTCGGTAAAGCGTATTTTTGTTTTCTGTAATTCAACTCAGTGAGGGTTATTTTTCTGTGATCCCACAATTTTGATAATGATAAGAGAATCTTTGCAGCAAGCGACCACCGGCTACTACTCGATGAGCAAATCCGCATTGGATGCGTTCACGAAGATTCTCGCAGTCGAGATGGCGCCTCACGGAGTCCGAGTGAACTCCATCAAGTATGGTATTTGTATTTACTTGCTACCGTATACCGGGTGGACCCCATTTGTGCCAACTTTCGTTATCTCCACTGATTGTGAGAACATACTTTTTTTCGGACTTTTTTGTAGTACCTTCCAGAGGCTATGGTCACCATAGTGTATCAGGAATTCTAGAAATCAAAAAGGGGCTTGTAGAACGGATAGCACAAAGGTAAAATGGCGCAAATATAGTCCACCTCGTATACCGTACGGTAGTACGGTAAGTATGATATTTGGTTCCCGCCATAGCGCAAAGATCGTAATGAAGTGTTGAATACAACATACATGCATCGTAAACCTTCACTTGTTCCAGTCCTGGCTACATCAAAACACCGATACACGACACGTTTTTCAAGACGGTGGAAGAGAAGAAAGAGGTATCATTGAATATTTTTAAATTTTTGCGCTAACAACTGGAATCCGTATTGGGGGGGGGATACATTCCGACGACACGTTGTTATGTTGCTGTTTTTTCTGGAATCGAAAATCTGCACTTATTGTTAGGAACACAGTGAACATACTTTCATAAATAAAAGAAGATAAATATATAAAGGAGATATTTTTGTTCAACTGTAGGAATGAATTTGTCATTGTTACTCATTATACTAGTCTTTGTGTTTGTTATAATATTTCTCTATACAAGTACAAAAATTGTGAGGAGACGAATTTGAGTGAATTAACAAACTTGTAGCTTGTCGAATACACGAAGAAGGTGCACGCGTTGGGTCGAATGGGAAAGGCGGACGAGGTGGCGAAGGCGATTTTCTTCCTCGCGGGACCCGATTCCTCCTTCACAACCGGCGATCTCCTGTTGGTCGACGGGGGATTGGTCCTTGTTCGACCCTGATCTTTCTTCTTTTGTTACAAATGTATTATCAGTATCATCATAATCGTATATGTATTTTTTTATATTGCACATGCAATAAACATTTTCTAAACATCAAGTTGTATGTTGCAAGGTGAAAAGTGGTAACAATAAAGTTTAATATTTATGTTTTGAAAAATAGCTAACCTTACAATTCATTTTACATTCAAAAACCGTAACGTGGCATACGGAATAGAAGTGAAGTTGTGTTTTTGTCAGGAAAGCACTGTAAAAATGCAAACTTTGCGTCTCTTATCTCTTCTTCCATGAATTAATTAAAGCTTGTTTTAATTGTAAAACCTGTCAAGAATAACAACAAGATCTTGCAAGTTATACTTTTTCTTATAACTAATAACACATTGTACATTTTGGTTTCACAACCAGTACAACCACCCCCTCTAGTTGTAAGTATTATCCCACTTCAACATTCAATATTCCGGTTATTCCTAATTGTAAGTTGGCATTTGCTCATACCTATTTTCATTTTTATTTTCTTTTACAAAGAAACGTATCCATAATTGTGAATAATCACTTTTCTGTTTTTTTTTTTTAAATGTTACGTACAGTAACTTGACAGTACTCAAAATCCATGAACTTACTATCTTGACGGAAATAATATTCATAAACCGTTTCAGAGCTGCTTTTGACATTGCATAATTACCGGTTCCCAGTGACAGTCGGCTTACAACTATAATATAATATTATTTTTTACAATTAATCATGGAAGTCCCTTATAGTGTGGATGCGCTGTTGGCAAACGTTCCCTATTTTTGCCTAACAATGAGGTGCAGCAACGGCAACGCCCAACACACTGCTCAGCTGGCATTAACCTTCTTTATCTTCAGTTGCAAAGTCAGGGTTTTTCCATAATAACGACTATCTGCACGAATGGTCGAGAATAATCTCTTATCAGACTGGATCATTTAAACGTCTCATCGATAATCGCTGATCTTACAATGATAGACTAACATTCGGTTATTCACGTCCAAGACTTGTTGTTAGTGCAATACGTCCTTTACAACTAATTGTAAAGCATTATCAAACCCACTGTACAAAACTAACGCCGAGTGACTATATCATGTTTGATTTTTATGAATATATCTTTGTCTAGAAACGTAAATTTAGTAGCTATGTACTGTGAAACGCTGTGGCATATCATATGTATAGCTTTAATAGTAGTTGATTCTTTCATTTTACCCGCAAAAACAAAAACAAAGCAATGCACCAAGAGCTATGCTGCATTTCCGAATCGGCGGGAATACAATCATTTTGAACTGGTATGCCAGTTTGCCAGTATTTCACAATCATCGACACACTATTCTTGCTCGCTCGCAAGTATTCCGATATCTTTATTACATACAAAAAGGCAAAGTTCTCAAATTTCAAGGCATTTTACCTGAGGAATATCATTACATACGTTACAATTCAATCGCTGATACACAAAATTTTGCACAATCACCATAATACACCATAAAAATATAGCCATATTTTACGGTCGCACCAGAACATAGCCGCCATCGACCTTGAGTTGTTCGCCAGTGGTGAACGACGAATCGGGCCCGGCCAGCCAGAAGATCGCCTTCGCCACCTCGTCCACGGTACCCGTTCGACCCAGCGCGTGCGTTTTCTTCGCGTGCTCGTAGGCCTGGAATCAGCTTTGTGAAATATGCTTCCCCTTGTGGGGGGGGGACTGTGTGATGATTGGCTGGCTAGCAAATTTCCTTTGGTAGTAATTTTATTGAACGAATGACAAGATATTATACATACGTACCACTGGGAAAACTTGCATAGTACACGACAATCTTTGTCTTTATCGTTACACCACTTTCATATCAGTTAGACATGGTAAATAGGCCTAGAATCATACCACACACAGCGTTTTGAATTTATTTTTTTCGCGCCGGACCAGAAATACCTATATCATCGCTGTTGTTTAAAAAAGGCAATGTGCAAATAAAGCGATTAAAGCGGTAGCTCTGTGGACAGCGTTTTGAAGCTGTCTACGGATCGTCGGTTCAAAATTTGCCTAATTCTTCGTTGTCTACGCAAATTGATTTGTGTTCGCATGTAAATGAGGTATATTGTTATAGTTGTAGTGAAACGCTCAGTGCAAAAATTGCCGACTGACAACGGCAGCTACTATATTTCCGCGCCGTTGCACAAATGCGACGGGTCACGGGCTCAAAGAAAATAAAAGACACACCTGTGCTTCGCGCTCTTTCGTGAAGCCCATCCTTTCGAAAATTGGTGTTTCGATCATAGCTGGGCTGAAAATAAAGTTTTTTAAATGAAATTATCCTGTATATTGAAATAGATGTAAGCAATGGATGCATTTGTTCTAAATGAATTAAATAATTGGTTTCTTCGCTCTTTGCTTATTCAACGCTAAACTAACTTGACAGCATTGACTCGAACTCCGTGCGGTGCCATCTCGACCGACAGAACCTTCGTGAACTGGTCCAGTGCTGCCTTTGACATTGAATAGTAGGCAGCTCCCGTGGACTGAGCACAATATCACATTAGAACTTTGAATTCTCGTCTAACGTAAACAAGTCCTTCACATCATGTTGAACTATGGAAACTTTTTTGCGCGTTTCACTGTTCTTGAGTTTTTGTAGTGGTATGCAAATTATAGGTACAGTAGACCGATGGAAAAATGCTGTGCGCCATGAAACGGGACTGTTGATGAACTGTTGGTATACGCTTTTGCTCTTTTGTTTATTTTCTTTCTAACAATAAGATACAGCCCCGAAGCTGGCATTCTCTTTTGTCATCCTCATCATTAAAGGTTGCCAACAAGCTGTAAGTCAAACAATGGTCTTTTGAGTGCATTGTGACTCTCATCACGCTTGTACGTACAAGCAAAAATTACTATTGAATGTTATGAAGCGTTTTGGTTTTCTAGCATATACAAACCTAGTTAATTAGGTTTGTATATGCTATATGCCAGACAACTAGGTTTGTATATATTAGAAAGCAGTAGATATTGCATGTGAGGGGGATGGTAACTTCTGCACCTTTGAAGTTTTTGTTTGTTTTCAAAGTCATATGAGCAACCCAACACACTATGTACTCAACTGGTATTAACCTTCTTTATCCGCAGTTTTAAAGTCGATAGTTTGCGTGATTACAACTAGTTGATCGAATGTTTGTCGTAGGTTCGGAAATAATCTCTTATCAGACCGGATCATTGAAGGTCTCGTTGATAATCGTTGACCATGCAACGATAACAGACACGCCGTGATCTTTGCTCCAATTGCTGTTACCCAAACTCGTTCTAAAGTGCGCACACTTTGAGCATGTGCATTGCCTTTTGTAACACTATTTCTCTTCTTCGAAAGCAACAGGAAAAACAGACAGCGAACAGAACAGCCGCGGTAGTCGACCCCCCGGAATCCGCAAGCTTGAAACCTCGGAATATCCTGTGAGCTCAATGGAAATGTCCATTAGTTAGCAGATGCCGGGGAGGTTTCTAGCTCACGAAATCCGAGGGGTTTACTACCGCGGCAGGTGGAAGCATGGAAGTTCTGCGGCATTATTGTTGCATTACGTTTGTCTGAAGGAAATGCAAACAGAAAAACCTTCAAATTTTGGAGTGGAATTTTTTTTTTCAAAATTTACATGGAAAAACATTGTACATATCTTTTTTATTTAGACGACGGGACTTTTGTTGTCCTAAGTGTAAGGAAGTCACTATAGTTACTGTGCACTGGCGGAATAAATGTTGTTGTGATTCGTTCCTAACAACACGTTATGCCGAGCAGCGTTATTGGTCTCAAATTTGCATATATTATTGTTTTAGGGAGTAAAATCATTGTTATCGTGTGCAAATGAGGTACTGTAGTCCGGCGGAAGTAACATTCTCTGAACAACATATGTCACCTACCGCCGTCAGAGCAGCAACGCTGCTCACGTTCACAACGGTGCCTTTCGACGCGATGAGATGTGGAATCGCTAGTTTCGTGAGTTGGATCACACTGCAAAGATCAGATCAGATTAGAATAAGAAATTCATAGATCAGATCAGGAATAACCGTCCGGCAGTCTTAGTTTACCATGGAAAGCAAATGCTTTCAATTAAATGTTTCCTAGAAAAAATGTATAATAAGTAACTTTTCTTGGTTGATGAACTACCTTCGAATGTTCGTGTTGAACACCGTATCGTATGCTTCGATGGGCGATTCTTCGATTTTGCCAAGGATCCCGATTCCAGCATTATTAACCTAAAAGAAGTATTACATTTAGAAGCGTTTTCTAACTTTCAAAACAAGCTCATAGTAAAAGTCTATTAAATCAAAACCTCATGGTATGTGGAGTGTTCTTACTATAAAGCAAATGGAAAAACGTACGAAACCAGGTAGTCATGACAGGATGCATAATAGGTCTGCCATTCAATCCCCCTAACAAGAAAGTTACTGTTGTATAATACGTTACGCAAGCGGTGCGCCAATATAACAATAAGATGTGCTGCTGCGACATATTCACTTTTGAAGCAATCGTGGGCTGTAAGAAAGTTCAACCACGTTTACAAATGTGAATATGTAACGACAGTCGAGATACAGAACGCAATCAGGTATTCCAATCGAATAACAAGCTTGCAAAATCATATGCTCACCAAACAGTCCAAGTGTCCGAATTTGTCGATTGTCGTGCTTATCAGCTGCTCTGCGACTTCTAATGAGCTGATATCGCCGGGAACAAATGTGACCTGCACACCACGCTTTGACCAAATTTGAAACGGCAATTCACGTAAAGAAAGACATGCATATCTTACAATTAGTGGATATTGCAAGCTATGAAAGCGGTCTAAAAAGGAGATCACACATAAAAAAGGCCCGTTGTAGTACGTAAGGTTTTTCTTCATCTCTTGCCCTGTCAGTTACCCTTTTCATTTTTTTGAATACCAGAACTACCCAGGCCTAACAATAAGACTTACGTCCGACTCTTTTGCGCCGCTTTGAATGCATTCCTGTACGGCCTCCTTGAGATTCTGTTCATTTCTTCCCGTTAGCACAACTTGCCAGCCATGCTTGGCAAAGTAGACGGCAGTTGCACGACCAATTCCAGAAGATGATCCTATAATGAGGCCGGAAATCCCCCTTAGACAACAAAACCCATCATTTCCTAAGAGAGTTCTTTTTTAAATATAGTCAATCGTCGATACCAGAAAACCGAATTTGAGCAACAAAATGAAAAAAAAAACAAGGTTATTAAAGAGGGCCGGAAACCGTAAATTCTTGGATGCAAAAAAGCATCATTTCCTTATATAGTTGCTCCACCGCACAGAAGTTGTAGGTCTGTTATACACTTCTGATGTTACAGAAGAACAGTTGCGCCGCTCCTTTAGCCATTTTTTGTGCTCCCACACATTTTTTTTGCTTTTCTCGCTGTTAGAGGCCAGCATCAATGTTTTACGACCAGCAGTAAAATAGTGCCAGCATGGGACGGTTTTGAAAGTGCCGTTTTCGCATCGTTACAGCAGCGCTTATGATTTCTGTCAACAACGTAGGGAAACCCCAGGTTTTTCGTAAAAATGGTTTGAGGGTTTATAACCCTCATATTCCTCCCGTATTAAATATTCTTACAATAAGCAACGTTTTTTTCAATGAGGGCTTACAATACTTCATTATGAAGCAGTTAATACTACTAAAAAAAATGAGAGTTATTTCCTGTAAGAAGGTATTACCACTCATAGGAAAGAACTCGCTCCGCAGAGGCACATAACTGTCGTCGAACACTTCAGTGACATATGTCAGTTGCACATGACAGAGAATGACAGATAAAAAGAAAAAGAAAGCTGACCAGTAACAATGACCGCCGGCATCTCCACTCGACCGTCCTCCCCTCTTATCGCCAACTGACTGTTCCCTGGCGATCACCAAACACTACCTGGGCGGGGGGAGTCTGCATGAGCAACACCCCGGTCGGTCCAAGATGGTGATTGACTCCTCCCCGATGGGTTCGACTTGGGTACACCCGGAAAGTTGCACCCAAACTGCGACCAGGCCTCTTTCTGTACTGTTGTACTAGTCTTATTGTTAGTATCCTATGCTTGCTTATATTAGGCATTTGGAACGAATATTGTACATTTTTCACTTGCTTGGTACCAAATTGACCTAATTTTCTCTCTTTAGAGATATGTACAGGTGGATCTATGATCGGCACCCAGTGTGATGGCTAGACTGTGACCACCCAGGTTGCAAATCGACGTGCAGTGTAGTTTGTAGACTGGCTAACGGAACACCGGGAGAAAAATGCCTACTATTCTCACAATCAGTTACGATGATCACTTACAATTAGTAAAGCGCATCATATGGCTTACATTCTCTGATTGCTTTTAATGTGAGACCACATGAAATCGGTTGGCTCAAGCAAATTTGTTTATCCTGTACATCAGCAGCTCAAAAACTACGGGCGCACAAGCACGTATCCACCATCGACTTTCAGTTGTTGTCCGGTGGTAAACGAGGAGTCGGGTCCCGCGAGGAAGAAGATCGCCTTCGCCACCTCGTCCGGTTGACCGTGTCTGCCGAGTGCGTGTGTCTTCTTGGCTTGTTCGATCATCTCAAAGATTGTTTGTGTGAGGATTAACCAATTACTAATAACTCAAAGTATACCTATGTTATCCAAATAGTAACTTACTAACATAGGATTAGTAGAAACCCAGTATTGTATTATGAAACCCATTCAGTGACACTTTTCTCTTACAAATATAGTGTCTTGATATTTCTGTTGCCGATAAGAACTTATATTCGTATGACTGAGATTCAACCGTAAGCTTGTTGTTAGTTACCTGTACTTTCTGTTCTGGCGTAAATCCAACAGCTTCGAACATGGGTGTCTCAATCATGGCCGGACTGAAAATGGTTTGTCCATGAGAACAGATCATTTGTATTGCCCTTAGTCTAAAGATCGTATAAGTATGTCCTCTACTAATATATATTTCTTTAATCAGCACTGCAAAAAATATCTTTAAAGAAGGTGTAAACTCACTTTTTAAAGTACTATGTCCCCGCTAACCATAGCTTGCCCTGAGTGTGCTTGACACTTCTGTAGCTGGTTTAGTGATATAAATGCCAATTGGGTGTTTTATGAGGCTTGAAAGACAGAAAATCGTCAAAAAATAGCATGTAACTATGCCCTATTTATTCGTGTTTCACAACAAACATAAGGCTCGGGCATAGTAAGAAAAAAGTGCGTTCACTCCTTCTTTAAAGAAAACTCAGTTAGCGCCTCATAACTGACACTAACATTCAGATGAAGCTAGTGAGACGTCTTATTGTTAGCAGTACTTGGCCTCAGTATGTCCTCTACCAGTTTGGTTGCCCCATAATCAATCACTTTGAAGATAATTTAAGATATCATCACCAACATCGTGAATTGCTTGGCAATTCACGATGTTGTATATACAAAACGTGCGCCTGATAAGCGCATGTTTTTATGTATGTACTGTTTAAAACAAACTTGACAGAGTTGACGCGAACTCCGTGTGGTGCCATCTCAAGCGCCAAGATTTTCGTGAACGCGTCCAGCGCTGATTTTGTCATCGAATAGTAGCCGTAGGCAATATGCTGAACGTGTACAGGAACGTCGTAATTACTCCATTAATTTTAGGTCTATTTTTTGGACGAATTCTTAAAGGACTAGTATTTGGAGATCGCTTGCAGCAGCATTTGTGTTGCAACAAACAGCAAAAACACGAGTATATTGCTATATTGGAAGCTAAACTCCACACTCAACGCACTTGTTGGCTTTGTGTTTTCGAATATACTTATCAATGTTTTGCTGCACTGTGGGCTACCGTATACCAAAATAATTATTTTTTGAATTCCTGCAGACATTGATGCATGAATATCTCGAGAATCACTTGGTTTTGCAATCTCAAACTTTGGCAACGTAATAAACGCACCAACCACCAAGTATCCAATGCTTCCCCTACGAGTTTCAAAACTCGTGGTACTCATCCTTTAAGCCCAGAAAATTTTGTCTTAGTCAGCGCTTCAAAATTATCTTTGGAGAAATTCGGTTAGCACCTCATAACTAACACTAGGATTCAGATAAAGCTAGTGAGTCATCTTATTGTTAGGGAATTTTTTCGTCCTCAATAGACGATTGCTGTCAATATTTTGGTGTAGTGCGGCAGAAGGGCTACGAAATATCATAGCAACCAACAATACAAGGCATTTGTATGTGGAAGAAACACTGGAACGTACACACATATGTGTGAAAATCAATGAATGCAATGTATTATGTAAATAGTAGGTTAGATAAAGTATATATAAGGAGGGAAAAGCTACGATGTGTTAGTGAGAATGTGATAGAAAGCGACGAACCGAGGTGAGTGCGGCCACACTGCTGATGTTGATGATCGTCCCCTTCGTCTTGATGATGTGTGGAATGGCGAGTTTGGTGAGTTGGATCACACTGAAACGTTTGATGCGTACATGAAAGAATGATGATAAACACTTTTAGGATTAATCTTTTTAGATTTCACACCTTTAGGAATATAATGTTTCAACTTTTTGGCCTACTATTGAAATACCTAACTCGGTACGAATATCCGACTGCCAATGGCTGTTTAGAATCTTATTGCTGCTTTCCACGTTTGTGAAGCCGCATTGAGTTTCGGAAAGTATGAACACGTTTGCAAATTTGTGAAAGGGAGGAACAACCGTAACAATAAGATTTGCTCATATGTATAGTGGCAGGCGTAAAACGGGTATGGCATTCCAATGGCGTAGTGGAATTCTCTCTCTCTCTCTCATTTTGCATTAGCCTTCATTTGCGTATGATCAATAAGTGATAAGGGAACCTTCCCATTCGCAATTCTTTTGCTTCCATATATGGAAAACAAAAAAGTGAATGTATATTGCACAACAAATCCAAACAACGTTGTCGTTTGTTATTGTAAGCAGTGGGTTTTGTGTTTTTGTAAGCTTATAACTGCTGTATGTCTCATAAAATTCATTTTGTCAATTATACACGTTTTACCTCCTCACATTCACATTGAACATCTGATCGTAGTTATCGATGGGAGCGTCGACAAATTTGCCAAGAATACCGATTCCTGCGTTATTCACCTAAAAATAATAAATTTCAGGCAATTTGTGTTTGTTATGTGAATGACAGAGAGTATGAAAAAGCAAATGAATTGCGCTATTCACCTAAAACCGTACAATTTAGGCAATCACTGTTTGCCATGTCAAAGACAAAGCGTTCCAGATGCAAAATGACTCTAAGAAGCCTAAACTAGTTCTTTATATGACATTATTAACACCACACAGGATGCTGACAATGCCATAGTTTTCATATGAACTTTCATTGCCACCTTTCTAATGTACCTCATTTGAATACAAAGACCAAGAAATATTGAAAGAAAACCAAAGGAACAGGCAAATTTTGAATCAGTCGTCAATGAATAGCTTGAAAGGCTGCATGCCAATTAGGTACTGTAGACCGGTGGAAGCAACAAGCTGTGAAGATAGTACTACAGTAATCGTTATTATAGTAAGAAGGTATTTGATACTTGAAAAATACCAAACAATCATTCGGATAATAAGCACAAACCAAACAGTCGAGCCGGCCGAATTTGGCAATCGCAGTCTTCACCAGTTGTTCGGCAACCGCCAACGAACTGATGTCGCCGACCACGTACGCAACCTAATTGGATGGAGGTATTTATGTAGTTTAACATAAAGCAGGGGACTAAATTGTATTGAAGAAAGCAAAGCACTGTAAGTTACCAACCTATTTGTGAGGAAGCAGGCAAACTAATTGTAAGAAAGTAGTAATAATAATTATCCATTACAAGTAAATAAAGTAACGTACATATAGATCTTGCATTCATGTTATGCATACGCATAAGACTGCGGTTATTTAAAAAGTTTTTTTTCATTTACGATGCTTCAATCTCATATTACTAACAATTAGTGCCTAAAGTTACTTGCAATTGTGTATTTACTCTTAATAATCAATAGTACTAAATATTATACATATGAACCCACATTTTAAATCTTAAATGAATATTTTTTTAAAAAACGAACATTTGCTTCCTTGGCACCGGTTGCCTTTACGGCTTCCTTCAGATTCTTCTCGTTCCTCCCCGTCAGTACCACCTGCCAGCCCTTTTTGGCAAAGTGAACGGCGGTCTCGCGACCGATTCCAGAGGAAGAACCTGTGAAATCGAGCATGAATGAGACATTCAACTTGCAGTAAATAAAATAACCCCTTTGTGAACTCGTTTTGCAGTAGACGCTGCGTTTGTTGATGGCCTAACTCACTGTTCTCACAAAAAAAACCCTCAAATTGTTAGGGTTTTATTCACTGTTTACTGGTACAGTGTTACAAAGCCTCATTTAGAAAAAAATAGGATTACGAAATACCTAACACTGAAAAAAATGAGGGTTATAAACCCTAAAGCAGATTTCAGGCTTATTTGATGGTTATTTTGAGTTCTGACAATAAGTATGAGCGAAAACGCATGCTCAAGTAACAGCGAGTGCTGCGTTTCACACTGTTTGTATTTGGCAGGTCAGCAACCACTTGCTGATAATAGTCCTGTAAATTTTTTTGAATTCATGATGGATTTTTACTAAATAGGACAAACAGTCGCTGCTTATTGTTAGGAAACTAACATTTAGAGAAGATCTACCTCAAACAAGCATGAAAAGAGCTTGAGTGTTTGAAGCACTCATTTTCACCTATGTTAAATATGCTGGTCATAAGCCTATACTTATTGTTAAAAAACTGTAAGGAAAATGAAGAAAGAAAAGAAAGCAGTACAAACCAGTGATGATCACAGCCGGCATGAGAGAAGACGCATGGAAAAGTGTTCGCTCTCCTCAGTATTTATACAAACCGAACACAAACCAGAGATTGTGTAGTAGAGAATGAGAATGAGCACATGAGCAGTGTTTTTCGCAAGTTGCGCGTTGCAATGTTGATCTCTACCAGACCATCGCTACAGAACTTTGGTTGATTACGCAATACACGCTAACAAACTGACAAGCAGTCAGAAGTGCAACCGATGCGGAATGCTGACAATGAGATCGTATGTTCCATAAGGCATTGCAAAACACCACAGAAGTGAAAAGTCCAAAGATACTAACGCCTTTAAAGGAGGCCAGAAACCGTTGTTTTGTGCTAGCAGAATTGCGTGCATAAGAGACTCGCAACTTCTGTGAGGGTGGGGGGGGGCAACTATTTACGGAAATGGTGGTTTTTGCTCCAACAGTTCACAATTTCCGGCCCCCTTTAAAAACTTTAAAAACAAAACAGTGAATAAGGCCCTCAAAATCAGGGTCCTTTTATCTGAGTACCATGATTTTGTTATGTCAATGAATAAGGTAACTAAGTCTGTTCAAGCACCCAACAGTAATTATTACAACAAGTATTGCAGAACTGGCTGTGCATTTAAGAAACTATCTTTACAGCCTCTCGTACAAATTTTAATTCATCATTCATTTTCTATCCGCATATCTCGAACTCTTTCCATTGTCTATCGCAACATACAACCACATACAATATGTTTGCTCTAAATACTGTATGCAAACTTTCATAGATACATAGACAAAGACCACCAGTATTATAAGCTTGAAATCACAAAGTTGCTGATCTTCACTAGAAAATACGATAAGTGCAGTCCAAATTCGACACATATGTTTTTATAACACTAACATATACTACTAACAGTTCTCACTAACAAACTAACATAGACCAAATCAACTACACTATGGGAACGTGTTCATTCCGTTTATTCCTGGCAGAGTTACGAATACTGTTATCCATAGAAAAACAATCCTTAATTTTGAGAGTCTTATTCACTGTTTAGTGCACAGTGTTATAAAGCATATTTTCAAATAGCATATAAATATTAGCTTATTGTCAGCATTTTTGACGATAGTAGCACCTTGGTTTTTCATTGCTCAAGCAAATATTCAGAGATATTTATCATAAAGATTACAATTCAATCGATAAGATACAAAATGTTGCATAAATACCACCATACAGTCATGTTCTACGGGCGCATGAGCACGTATCCACCATCGACTTTCAGTTGTTGTCCGGTGGTGAACGAGGAATCGGGTCCCGCGAGGAAGAAGATCGCCTTCGCCACTTCGTCCGGTTGACCGTGTCTGCCGAGTGCGTGTGTCTTCTTCGCTTCTTCGAGCATCTCAAAGAGTGTTTGTGTGATGATAACATTAGATTAGAGAACTTTTGATCCAAAAGTCATTCACAAATACTTGTTGTTCGGATTATCTGTATTCTTGTATGCAACCTGTAAGAACAAAATTTTGCACGGCTGAGATTCTTATGTAAGATTTTCGTTGATTACCTTCGTTTTCTCTTCTGCGGTAAAACCAACAGCCTCAAACATGGGTGTCTCGATCATGGCAGGACTGAAAAAAAAATGTTTTGTCTAAAGATTATATAAAATGCATACTATTCTTCTATTAGCACGTACTCTACCAGTTTGGTTTCCTCGTAATCAATCACTTTGAAGATTAATAAAGAAAATATCTTCACCATCGTGAATTGCTTCAGCTTATATAATACAAAGGATGCGTCTGATAAACTCGTGTTTTCTGGTACTGTTAGAACAAACTTGACAGTGTTGACGCGAACTCCGTGTGGTGCCATCTCAAGCGCCAAAATTTTCGTGTACGCGTCCAGCGCTGATTTGGTCATCGAGTAGTAGCCGTAGGCAATATGCTGAAGATACATGTGTTCGTTGCTAATTGTAAGATGTACTCGGCTAGAACTTCTAATACTAATACTTGAACACTTGTCACATAAACATATTGTTAGCGGCATACCTCACTGTCAGCATTCACATATGTATGGTTTCTTGGCCCTCCTCACTAAGCAATTACTCTAAGCATTAATGAGTAGTACCGTAGAAAGGCCAACATAAATAATAACTAACAATGAGAAGTAATTACTGCTTTAAAATGTGATTTACATGATACAAAGGTAGCTAACCGAGGTGAGTGCAGCCACACTGCTGACATTGACAATCGTTCCCTTCGTCTTGACGATGTGTGGAATGGCCAGTTTCGTCAACTGGACAATGCTGAAACGTTTCATGTACAGACCATGCTAAACCAACGCCTAAGAATACGAACTAAAAAAAATAAGTGTTTTTACACTCAAGCACTGTTCAAGTTTATTTTACCCTGAGTAGAGTAGTTCTACATTTCAAAATCACAACGTTTTGCGTGTTTTTATGAGCTTACAAATGTTATATACTTAGCAAATGCAAACCAGCAATTATTCAATGACATTCCTTACCTTCTCACATTCACATTGAAAAGCTGATCGTAATTTTCAAGCGGAGCATCGGCAAATTTGCCAAGAATGCTGATTCCGGCGCTATTCACCTGAAAGATATTACTATTACATTATAAGGCATTATTTAAATTAAATTAACCTATCTTTAAGCGATTTTTGATTTGTTATGTAAACGATAAAAAGGGCATACAGAAACAAATGAATTGAAAGAATAACAACATAACAACAGTAACAATAAGATAAATCGCTTGGTATGATTCTCTGCATTAAATGCGTATGATCTCGCTACGGGTTGATATCAGATGATAAAGACAACAATAACAATAAGATGCAGTACTTCCTAACAAATTTCTATCATATTTACTCTTATTAATCATAATGATTAAACAATTATGCACTCGTTATTTCAGTGTTAGTAATGATGCTTTTCATCATAATGAAAAATCTATGTACCAGTACCGGGGTATATTTTCTATAGTTGAAAAAGACCAAGTATTCTGATAATTTGGCCAAACACAGTGTTTCATGATTGTGTGAACCTCATTTACATAAAAAAAGAAATAGGGATTTAAAGAGTGACCAAAGAAATATGCAAATTTTAAACCCCTTGTCTAGAAGCAGCTTCAAATGCAAGGAGCACATACCAAACAGTCGATCCGACCGAATTTGGACACCGCAGTCTTCACCAGTTTTTCAGCGACTGCCAATGAACTGATATCGCCGATAACAGTTGCAACCTAATTGTAAGCAAGTAAGTTAAAATCTACATTTCACAATATGTTTTTTACCGACGTAGAGCAGAAAATCGAGCATAGTACACCATAAATACTTGTTGTTATATTTGGGTGCTCAAACCGACATAGCTTCCGCCACCCAAATCACACATTGCGGTGCTTAAATCTCGTCTGACTCAAAGAATGCGAGTGACACAGGTCAGACGGTTTTGCGATGCCGCTCAAACAATGGAAGCATTGTGGAAAACAATCAAAATGAGATGCATTGTTTGAAATGAGATGCGTTGCAAGACCGACCTTTTGTGCAATTTACTACTTGTCGCCCTGTCTGCTCGGTGTAAATTACACGCAATGAGCAGAACATTGTGATTTAAAAATCGAAAAAAAAGGTAATGTAAAATATACAATATAATTACAGTAGTATAGCATAGCTTAGACAGTAGCATAGCATATCATAATTTCACATTTACAACAATATGCAGCCATACATACTAGCAATGTAGTGCTTACTTCTACTAATTATTATTACTAAGTGCTATATACTGAACCTATTTTTTAATCTTAAAAGAATAAAAAATAAACGAACTTGAGAATCCTTGTGTGCGGTTTTCTTGCAGGCCTGCACGGTTTCCTCGAGATTCTTCTCGTTTCTTCCCGTAAGCACCACCTGCCAGCCCTTTTTGGCAAAGTGAACGGCGGTCTCACGGCCGATTCCGGAGGAAGCACCTGAGCATCAGAAAATTAACCTAGGTTAAGATATTTTAGGATAAAGTAAATTGTGTTTGTAGGCACTATACAGTGAAAAAAATCCTAAAAATCGGGGGTAATGAAAGTATGTTAGTTCCATTCTATCCCTTATGTTAAACAGAGTACCTTACATATAAACTGAAAGAAGTAGGAGTAGTAGAAAAACAGACCAGCTATTATAAATGAATACAATAAAATCTGTACAAGCACATACCAGTAATGATCACAACACGCATTGCAGAAGGTTCACAATGAATTGGTAGTGCATCTTCGAGCTGGCTTATATACATGCATACACCAATGTTCATACAATAGATTTGTAGGCGTTACCAATAGAACATACATATTTTTGTAAGCATGAAAACGCTTAACGTTGCTGATCATCACTAGCAATACTGTACTCGGTGCAATTTCGACATATAAATGTCCTTGCACTAACACACTAACATGTCTCACTAACAGGCTAACAGTGGTCTCAGACCAAAGCAACTACACTATAGACACGTTTTCACTCGGTTTATCTCTGAAGCAACAGAGTTCATTATATTGTTACGAATACCACTGATAGAAAAATATAAGCATTAATTTTGAGGGTTTGCTTCACTGTTTAGTATACTACAGTGTTATAGACGCCCTTTTTTGAACAGCATGTAGTCTACGTATAGTAAGCATTTGTAATAGGTGTGAAAGTGATGATTTTAAACACTTAAGCACTTTTTAGGTTTATTTGGTAGTTATTTGTCTCTGAATAACGTATATCTT
The DNA here is from genome assembly GCA_014805365.1 of Koerneria luziae. Lineage (NCBI taxonomy): Eukaryota > Metazoa > Nematoda > Chromadorea > Rhabditida > Neodiplogasteridae > Koerneria > Koerneria luziae. The sequence continues at coordinate 16,739 of JACMIJ010000563.1, forward strand.
TGCATTAGAAAACTGTTGTAAAACTGCATAAAGCTCAACAACAGCTTCTGTACCAGTGCTCTCAGAAGTGTATCTTTCAACAAGAAGGACATTTCAAGGACTTTGTGCCCTTTGCCGGTATTATAACTCTTGGTCTGCCCTAGCACCTCCAAACCGGGAATGAGCGATCGGACGGATACGATAGAACGGGTCAAATATGTTTTCTCTTTTGAAGCACTCGCCCTGCCCAGTGGCACAGCTCTCTCGCTAAACCAAACAGCGCAGCAGCTCTCTTTATTGTTAGCTAAACATCCGTACAGATGAATTCTATCTTTACTGCATACAATACACATTTATGCTACAAAAACGAGATATATACACAGTTTGCAACATTCGCAAATTCTAATGGATTTTAGTTGTCATTTTTTGCACATAGTTCATACGACCAGTTACATTTGCCACATCAACACTTACTATACATTCTTGATATGTTCGAAATCAATGCAGTAAAATTGAGCATCTCAGTCTATCGAGTGCATTTGGCACAGTGTGTATTGGGCTTCAAGGAATCAGCGGTCATAATAAATGTGCATTAAAAACTGTTGTAAAATGGCAATAGCGTGCTGTCCAGCTGAATAAGTGTTCTCAGACGTGTTGCCCTTAACAAGAAGAATATTTCAAGTGTTTCGCTTTCCTTAGCAGTATTCAAACCCTTGGTCTGCCCGAGCTCCTCCTAACCAGGAATGAGAGATCGGACGGACGGATGCGATAAACAGAGTCCACAATTATCACTGGCAATTTTCTCTTTTGAAGGAGTCGCCAGCGGAATGGGAACAGCCATCTCTCTTAACCTGATAGAGCTACAGCTTTATATAAGCTTAAAATATTCATCCGTACCAGTGACCAAACAATACATTGCCCAAATACAGAAAATTGTTATATTAGGTTGTCCCAAAAGTAATTGCGTTTTTTTCGTTTCATGATATTTATCACTATATGAGTAACAGGATATATCAATCCATGAAGTAATCTCCATTAACATCTATGGCTGTCTGCCAT
>JACMIJ010000565.1:0-17725 GCA_014805365.1 Koerneria luziae
TAATGAAAGGTGAGGGTGCATTCTTTTTTTAATGGCTCAAGCCTGGCCACCACGAGGAATCCAATCAGCTGTCATTCAGTGCATGAGGTGTCGTATTTGACACGTTCATTCGCATGTTAACATGTTTTTCAATTGTGTTGTTTGATTCCCAATTGTGTTTGAATTTTATCAATTGTTTCACAATATCACAAATGATTTTCAGTTGATTTTTCATTGTTTTGATTAAAAACAATTATGTTGTTTTTGTCGGTGTGCTTACTGTTTTTTCTCTGCGTCTTATTACACGCTAGAAAATGAATCAGTTAACGAATGCTTTCAACTCGGGAAACCGAAAATGCCGCACTTTCGCTGGCGTTTAACGGCAATGTCGCCGCGATAACTCGGTGCTGCACAGCGTTTTGAAGCTATTCCTTCCTATATTACCAAAATGTGCTTAGTCTTTTGTTCATTTTTCACATTGCTTTGCATTGGGTGTACATGGGGTACATTAGGCGATCGTGAAACGCAGTTGTTGAACAGTTCTGGCCTGGCACAGCCGGCCAGGGGTGAAATGTGACCCAACGCAATTCTCCCAAAACGAAAACTTTCTAAATTAGTTTTGAAGCCAAAGGACTTTTGTTACTTCGGTTTTCATATTTTTTTAATATTGGGTTAATCTGCTAAGCTACGCATATCAATATTTTTAAAAAAAACTACTAAACAGTTATACTCAAGATATAAATTTTTGAGAGTACTGTACTTGGCACAGTGCCCAATTTCACTCTCCCATTTTAGTTGGTCGGGTGCGGCCTGAGGAAGATGGTGACTGGGTTATAAAGGTAGTCGCGATAGACATGCCGGTTGAAGTCCTGCACAAAATTATAACACTTTTATCGGCTATTTGCGCTGTACTGCTCTTCCATAAGACTCTATGATCATATCATACTGAGAGAATGCAATTTCCGCCGGTTTAAAATTTGCATATCTTTTTGTTTTAGAGAGTGAAAGCTTTGTTCTTGTGTTCAAATCAGGCACTGTGAACCGATGGAAGATGGGATGTGATCACACAACATGCGGAGGGATCACATCCCATCACTTTCGGTCGCGTGTATTTCTCTCTTTCCACTCTTTTGCCGCTTGTAATTGTATTGTGATATACGTCTCTGAAAACAGTTGTCTTCCCGATATAGGGAAAATCTAGTTGTATTCCCGACATCGGGAAATTATCTTCCCGATTTCGGGATGTAGGTACACCAGAATTAATTTAGACACAATCATTGGTGGTGCGTTGTGAAAGTTGAGAGAAATTCACCAATCCCTTCCTGTCCTCCCGATATCGGGCAAGATAACTTCTAGATGTCGGGAAGACATCTGTTTTCGGAGGTTAGTTTAAGTGACATAATTTTAGGCTAGTTTAATATTAGTCAATTAAAATATGATCATTAAAATAATACCATATGGAGCAAAGTTAATTGGGAATTTCAGATAAAGAAAGGTCAGTTTTCCCAGAATGCAGTTCCGTATGGCTAACTTACTGTTACCTTTTTACATAGTTGTAAGCTAAAGACACCCTTATTGAGCTATTTTTTTTAGCGGATTGTATTAATTGTGGAGTTTACGTGTTCTGTTTTTTTGTTAATACGCTTACGATGCAATATATTAGTGTTATCTAAGCTCTCCCGCGTTATATAATGCTAAAAAACCTGCAGCGTGCGGAGAAGTAAGCAATAAGTAAGCCACTTACAATGATCAATAAGTAGGACTGACTGTTCAGTACTGAGTAAGAAAATGTTGTGGGGTCGCGTAGCGAGAAGCCTATTGTATGTACTTATTGTAAATCTTACACAATTACAATAATTGAACAGTAAGCGATGCGATATTTTGTCATATTCTTAGCTTGCTTTGGATGCATCGCGAGGTTTGCGTGTATTGGCCGGCTTTTCATTATACCCATGTTGAATATGTGATGAGAGTATCTCAGACGATGCGGGTCGAATCCGTCGGGGATGTACAGAGTGTCGTTGACTTTCTGCTCCAACACTTTGCGAATCACGAGACAATTCTCTCCGCCTTACGTGTTCAACCTTCGTAAGTCCATCATTTGTTTTTGTTTGCAGCACATTTTCCCATAACATGTTGGTTCCGTCTGTCTACAGTACCTCATTTACATACGACAAAAAAACTTTCCAAAGCAAGAAAATATTAGACATTCCCCGAACTATGAGGAAGGACACACAGATGCAATAGACATGAGCGAAATATAAAAAAAAGAAATGGGAAGGAGAAAAGGTCAACGGGATCGAGAATAGATACGATTACGGATTACATGTTGAGTATTTGCTGTTTCCCGAAACCCAAGTGAACCGTTCGATGTTGCGAAGACTGTTCTTTTTCGCATTGTGTAATAGTCGTACAACTCCCGATTACCCAACATTGCACTTGTCAAACGCTAAAATATCGCAAAAAGAGAGCACAAAGAATGTTGAAGATTACTTGATTGTCATGTCTTATCCGTAGTGGAATTCGTGAAGATGAGCACATAGTGATGTGATGTTGCAGTGAGGAGTTGCGGACACTGCTGACAGATCTGGTGACAGATTGTGGATCGCGCAGTGCGTCTCGCGTTGCACGGGGCGACGATGGCGACCTGCTCGGCGTATGTCTCGCTACGTCCAGTTTATTGTTGGAACGACAGGTAAACTTTCTGATAGTGCGTTGGAAAGATGACCTTCTTCTCCTACCGTTTGCATAAGACTGGAATTTTTTGGAATTATCAGCGTGAAGTGTGTTTCAGTTGGATAGAATCTATTCGTATTCGTTCTCCGATGAGGGTCTCCGCATTGCCAATTCGTTCGCCCAGACGGTGTTCAATCGGGTCGACATTCCCTTCCATGTGTCATCGGTTAGTCGACATCCTTCCATGTTGCTACAAGATCCTTACCGTGCGCGGTTTCAAGCAGGCACAAAAATGTGTGCTAAATGTTTTCTTATTAGCTGCATACGGAATATAAAGTGTTGTTTAGCAATCCCTGCGGCATCCACTGTTCATCGTGTTGATCTGTGTCCACCCGGAGCAGTGGGGGAAGGGCATCGGGCGGTCTCTGCTGTTGGCGACGGTCGAAGCAGGGAAGGCACACGGTTGCGATGGCGCCTTTTCCCTTGCGTCCAGTGTGCGATCCAATCGACTCTTCTCTCATGTACTGCGCAACAGTCCCCAAGGTGTTCTCTACAATTCGTTTCGCGGGGAATTTCGCGATCCTCCGATAGTTCCATCGGATCCTTCGGAATGCAAGATATCGTTAAGAATAGATCATTTCTAAGTGTATAATATGTATGGTGCTGCTGTTCTTTCTGTGTGGGCGGAGTTTGTTCGAGAAAAGAAGAGTATTCATGGAGAGGCCGGCTAGTCGTTCCATCTCTCTCGACTCTCCTCCGGATCGCAATCCCATCTTTCGTGTTGGCCTCGACATCAAGTTTGTATTCACTTTTGCATATTAATATTATTACGAATATTATACATTATGTTGCATAAATATGTGGTTGTGCCAATTGTTGGCGTATTTCTACCATAGCATGAGGGCGATTGTATTGATATGCATTATGGCACTCATCGTTATGCTAGTTGGGTAGACATTACTGCAAACGGAAATGCAGAGGGGATTTTTTCCGTTAGGGGAAGTGGAATAACCGGTTGCGGGCTATTCGATTGGTTTCTTTTTACAGTCGGAAGCCGTTTGATTGATGGGAGATGTTGCAGTGCACCATCGACAGGATGGATGGCAATGGAGAATGTGGAAGAGGAGGAGCCGCGGGCTGCCGTCCTCTTCCCTTCCATGAGACTCATCGTCGCTGCTCTTCTCTGTTGTTGTTTTATCGCACTTTCCATTTCCACCTCAAATATGGCCGTCGCCCTCATCTGTATGACAAAATGCACGACGAGTCCGTACTCGGGAGATCTCGAGTGGGAAGCTAGTCAGGTCTGCCATTGTAGACCCACCTGGGAAATCAGCCAGAGCTAAAGCTGTCGTTGTAGACCCATCTGAAAACCAGCCAGCGCTGTCGTTGTAGATCTACCTGGGAAGCCAGCCAGTACTACAGTACTTTCCACAGAAAGGCTAATGTGTGACGCTAAACAGCGTGACACATTTTTTGAAAAATAAGATTTTAGGCATGAAAAAGATTATTTCGATTGTTTTGCTTGTTTGTACTATTCAGGCCAACACTTATCAATTATTCTAGATGCGATCAGAAACTATTTTCATCTTTCTATCGTTTTTCATACAATAGCATTTTAATATTATAAGTTTTGACGTTCTGACGAAAGTAACTTTTGGTAGTTGTGATGCTATTCGGAGTTCCCTAGATGTTTGTCGGAAATCTATAAGCCATATATCATATTTTATTATTGGCGTTTGTGTATACATTTATAATAGTAAAGAATCCAACATGAGTGATGATAATTTCGCATTCCTATTATAAATATTGCTATGTTACAATAAGAAATGTGTTGCTTTGCAGGAAGGAGTTGTGTTGGCAGCCCAGAATGCAGGTAGTCTGATCATGTTGTTAACGGGGATGTGGGCCGATCGCCTGAATGGCAAGCTGATGGTTCTCGTTTCACTGGTACTCATGGTATCGGGCAACGCGATGTTGCCATTGCTCGCACATTCATCGTTTCTGTAAGTGAAAAACCATTCCAATTGATGTGTAGGTATGCGGTTATTGGAAGAGCATTGATCGGCGCATCGGATGCATGTCTTACTCCATCGGCCAATTCATTAATCACGAGATGGTTCCCGATGTCTGAGAGACCTGCGGCTATTGGACTCATTACCGGTGGAAGACAAATTGGTTAGCGAGTTGTGCATATATTACCATCTTTGTATCGCCTTAGCTTCACAATCATTTGTACGTATTTCCGTTCCACGTATTTTCGTTATATTGAATATGTTTCGATAAGTGGGCCTGCTATTATAAATGTGAGGGATGGCTCACAATTTGGTGTCAGTTGGTTGCGAACTGACTTGCTCTTCGCAGATTGGACCCTACTTCCACCACATAGTCCAAGATGTTAAGAAATATGGTTAACGGTGAACATCTGGTAACCATGATTTCAAGTCCTCCACAGTTCCTCGCAAACTGTCGGGGTACTGTAGCCCAGTCGACTCGGGGCGGTCCACTGGTTTCCCAATTTAAGGCGTCAGTCCCATTAAGACGGGAGGTCGATCCGTCGATCCCAATAAACGGGAATGGTGGAAGGAAGAAAAAAAGTAGGCCTACTGAATGCCTACTTTTAGAAGTATGCATTTCGGAGGCAGCCCCTTGCAGTGCTCCTTCAAAAGGACTACTCATTTTATCAAATGTCTGCTAAATGCCTCATTGCATAGAGCCCGGTGCAAGCCGAAACGTTCTACACTTTCTTCCGGTCTTCGTTTTCTTTCTCTGCGAAAGTTCCCTTTTGATTTAAAAAGTTCCTTTGGGAGTTTTAAGATATATTATATTTTACAGTTGTTACTTATTTTGGAACAATGTTTTCCGAATAACGCGATGGCTAGGCAAAATTCATTGCTTGCCAAGCTGTGAGTAAAACAGTAGTTATATAAACTATTTAGAGTTGTTTTCTTTTGATGTGTTCGTATTCTGTCGAATTATCCAACCGTCTTGTGTCTTGTGGAGGATATCATTGTAGGCAGAAGTGTCTGATTGTCTCCATGGCTGGCATAGTGAGTGATTTTCTTCGTTGGCCAGCACGGCATGCTCCTTCATAATTTCGTTAAACTCTGGTGCAACGAGGCCGCAACAGCCCCAATTTTGCAGCTCACCAGTTCCAGCATTTAGCCCTTATATCCAGCATTTTCCTGACCGTTTTATTACAGTTTTCGTTGAATTTTCGCATGATTATTGTATTATTGTCTAAGTTATTTATGCAACGGTTGCTTCTGAAATGCTTACAATTAGAGCCAGCAACTCATGAGAAATTGCCTTGAGTGCGGGAGAAGTTGTCAATCGTTGCGGAATTGTTCTGCATGTCCAAAAAACTACCAGGTATGTCTTAATTCATACCATTACAGGAACTAACGGTCACTTTTATTCACAGCGCACGTCATTTAATAACACTCTCGTTTCCTATCGAAGTGCCAGACCTATGATTTTTCTCTCAATATTTTTCAGGTGATTACTTTCTCATGTTGTTCTTTATTGTTTAGGCGATTTTGTCCTTATACGAACATTAAACACTGGTCGAAGCTGGTGAAGAAACCCGCTGCAGGATCTAGCCGCTACCCTTCGAACAAAGCGAATGTTTCTCGGATTGCTTTTTCCGGAATACCTGGGTATGCGATATTTGTGGCATCTCACTTTTTGCTCTTTGAACCATTTCAAAAGTGCAAAGTTGAAATTTTGTATTAGGAAAGCCTCGGGAGGAGATGGCGGATAGTGCTCTCAATGGAATCGACTAGTTCTCCACATTCTCCAGTTGTGTCAAGTAAAAACAACTTTTTCATTTTCTTGTTTCAACGAATAACAATTCCGCTTTGTGTCGTGCAAGTAGCCGTATGAACTTGTAACTTTGTTTTCATTTCGGGAGCCCTACTTTTGTAAATTACCTTACCTCTGTGTGTTTATTACTTTAGATATGTAAATTAGTTTCACAAAAAGGGGAGCATCCGAACCGAAAATAGTTGTTTAGACTGGGAACAAGGGGGCAGCCGTTTATTCGGGTTGTAACGGCGAAGGGTGTCGACGCTGGAGAGAGTCGATGTCGCTGTTCCAAGTAGACGAGAATCGGAAGAATACGAAGACGCACGTAGACGACAACCTGTTTATATCATGCGTGCTACCGTACACGGTGTCCCATGCACTTCCTGGAATCCTATTATTCTTACCGTGCACTCTTACTGCTTACCGGCAGCAGTGGGTCCGTTGTCCACTGGAATGCGGCAGTGCTTATGATCTCCACCAATAGATCTCTCAATCTCATAGTTGGCCGCCCTCCGTTTGCCTTCTCTCGGAGACTATTCCGTTACCCTTTTCGCGAGACGTGATCCGTCCATGTCTCGGATCCTCGCAGCCCAACGGAATTTCCTCCGGCGTGCAAGCCTGACTCCGGTGCGCCGGTCTCTGAGGGTGACGACACCTTCCATTCGCCGTTCCATCTTCCTCTGCCTCACTCGCAGCTTGTCGGCGGTCTTCTGCGTGAAGGTCCACGTCTCAGCGGCAAAGAGTACCGCTGGCGTCACGCAGGAATCGAAGTTTTCTCTCGAGGGACATGGGTGTGTTTGGGTTCTCCAGCAATACGCTGTTCTAGGCGAAGGCGGCTCCATCCGGCTTGGATCCTCTGGGTGATATCCTTTCTGTAATTTAGTAGCAGTGATATCCGGCAGCCGAGATACTTGATCTCCTTCAAGAACTCGTACTGCTCTCCGTGCACGTTGAGTGTGGCGGTGGTTGAATCGGTCGACATGACCTTCGTCTGACGTGCGTTGAATTTCAACCCAATCGTCTGGGCTGCTATTCTTAGGTCAAAAAGCAAGGATTTCAGCTCATTTTTGGTACGCCCGATCAAAACCAAGTTATTGACAAAAGCGAGAAGGCTGATTTTGAGGCTATCTACCCGCACACCCCGTTTGCCCCAGTTGACGTTGGCTGTCCCCTTGTCGGACACCTCACACTTCGATGGCGGCAAGCTCTCCATTGATGATTTGTGTTGTTGGACATTGGACAGCTGCATTGTTGTAAATCAATTGTTCAAATCCAAATAGCAGCAATACAATTGGGAATCAACAACAAAGTGATTTTCAATTGCGTTTTTTTGTCTGAGAGAGTGCTGTATGCCCTGATAAACTTTCTAAATCTCGAATACACATAAAAACAAAACACATATCTCTTTCTAAAAAAAACTAGATCACACCGCTCAATAGCCGATGATAAATAAAGTTGTAAGCCATTGTCGGGAAAATTACTGTAGATACAGTACTGCATCCATGTAACACAGTACGCCAAAACTCTCTCATCCTCGTTACGGTAGAAAATTGTGGGCGAGGAGACTTTGTAACGAGATCCACCACAACTTATCTTCAAGTTCAGATTAGACTTGCCGGCTTTTCTTCTGGCAAGATACGAAAACAGTCCAACCGTTTTCACTGCGATTGTAGATTGATTGAAAATCTACAATCGCGAGGAAAACAGTTGAACTGTCGAGCACTGAGCAAAGCTTATGTATATACTATGCAATTGTTAAGTATGAGAAGTAATATTGCTCGCTTATGTTCTAAGTAACCAGAACGGGATTGGTAGAGTAACATTTGGGGATTGGAAAGTGCCTTCACTCTTTCTTAGGTGCATTGTTCATCTTGCCGACTGCGGGATTTCTGTGTACGAGGAAGGATATTCTAAACGGTTGGCCTGCGATCTTCGTCCTTTCTGCTGCCATCTCATTGCTCGTCACTGTGTTCTGGCTACCATTTGGTGCTGATAAACCAGCAAAACAGACGTGTATCTCGGAAAGGGAACGACTGTACATCGAAAGCAGGTACCAATTATATTCTTTTTGTTAACACTTCAAAGTAATAAAAATTGTCATTTACGCCGAAGACAATAAGCCTCAATTGGGGATTCGTACACTCATTTTCTTCAGTGTTAAGTATTTCGTAATCCTGTTGAGACAATGAATGTTAGGAACATTCCAACACTAAAGAGTATTCAGTGACTATAGTGAACATTCACCACTTCGCTCAGCATATCTGCCCAAAAACAACAACAAATCTGAAACGAGTAAACGTGGATACATACACACAGAAAAAATGACTTATTTCGCAAAATAAAATGACTTTCAAATGACTTTTATTTTGCGAATTAAGCCATATAAATGACTTACAGCTAAGACATATAATGACTTGGAGCGTTTCGCAGTCATTTTATTTCGTCTTTTTTAAACAACGCAGTTGTGATGATTCAAATACTTAATACACAGAGCTGCTATGATTTTCCCTTAAATTGCCCATCCGTCAAAATGTCCTCTTCGTCAAATTGTCTGACATTCGTAACGATGAGATTTGGCTGTCGTTACAGCCAATTAAGAGAAAGAAATATGTAGGAGTGATCTGAAGGAGATAACTTACTTGTTTATTGTTGGAATGCCGTGAATAGTATAAACAGGTGGGATTAATGCATTTGCTTGAGGATTGCATGTGAATCAATTGGGAAACGAACAGACCGCACACGTCGTGTACCGTACTCCGCGATGTTGCATTCGAAAGCGATGTGGGTGGCCGTATTCGCCATTGTCTGTCATGAATATCCACTCGTCATCATGCTACAGTTCCTGCCTAATTATATGAGAGATGTTCTCAAATTCGATCCAACAAGTGAGTTGAGAGAGGATGCGATGTGCTGTTCAGAGAACGGAGTGGTCGCCACTCTCCCCGTTGCGTGTCTCTTCATCTCCAAGACTGTCGCTTCGTCCTTCTCTACATGGCTGACACAGAAGAAGCAGTTGGACAAGACATATGTGTGCAAGGTATTTGATGTTCTCGGCCTAGAACTTGCAGTGGTTCAATGGAGTCGCGTCGGCTGGTCTCTCGCTGTGTATTCTCCTCGTTCCTCTCTTCAACAAGGATCAGGCTGTTCTGGCTGTGCTGAGCATGTCACTCGCCATGGTCTTCGCAGGTATTCCACATATCCACATCCTCTAATTGTTAGATTGTAGTCCCCTGCAACAATGAGCACAGTAGTTTGATAATAAATACATGGTAACCGTATGTTGCTTTACCAACTGTCGAATTTGGTAGCGCGACGCTTATCGTAGAAAACTATTTGACTCCGCCCCCGTTAAGCGATGGAACATAGCCCTCAGTGGAATCCAGGTCAAATTGGCATTCTACCACATGGTGGAGATATACTAATTGTAAGAGATTCTTAACGCAATAAAAAGGTGGTCGCAGTTTCGCATGTTATAATTAGTTATTAATGAATACATGTAATACGTAGGCTATACGACCTTGAATCGGGAGGACTTTACTTTACTGTACATGTAATATTTATATAGCATACACTGTACTACTTTTCTCAAGCTAAAATATTAGGTTGGCGAGAAAGTTTTGCATTTTTTTTACCTTTTTGTTTCTACAGCTTTTCTTCGCAGCTTCCTATTATAACTAAACATTAACTATAACAGCACAGGTGATGCTCGCCCTGTACCCAAGGTTAGTCTTCCGCGGGAATGAGCTAAAAGCCGCGTCGCAAAAGATAGTCAACTTTTTCAGGGTAGATGAAGAGAAAGTTAGAACTGACGAGCTTCAAATATGCCAAAAAATAAAAATTTTCATATCGTAATGTTTTCATCGGATATTGCTCTCATGTATTCCACCCACCCAATGTACCAACATACTAAGATATCTCAAGGATCGGAAAAGTCTGCAATGAGTCGGAGCCAAAAATGTAATTTTTGGATGTCGCCCAATGGTTAAGGGGCGGAAAGTCTGGCAAGATCTCCCGTTCCTGACTTTGTTCCAAATGAGCTGTAAACATGGTATTATGATGGCACCCCATTTGGCCATGAGATACAATAGCAACTTCATTAATATAATATTTCGTTTTCATTTGAGATTAATTTAAGTGTTTTTCGAGAAAAAAGTAGGGTTCACTTAAAGAAGCCTATACTTACATATAAGCAAGCAAGAGAAATGCGCTCAGGGGAATAACAAGCATCACCTGTACTAACCATCACCATACTTTGTAATGTTTGAAACCCGAGCACACTTGCTACAGAAACAAAAAATCACAAAAGTGCAACTTTCTCGCCAACCTCTTGTATCTTTTGTAAAAACGAATTCGTACACAACTGCCATAAACGCTAGACAATTCGTAAGTGCGAGAGTACAATGAGAGTATATGACTAGACAAGGAAGAACGTATCCGGCAGGTGACGAGAGGAGAGACAAGCATGTTTTGAGGATTGCATACTCCTGGTGTACAAACTTCGTTGGTGCAGTTGGCTCCGCCCTTCTCCGGGATCATCACTGGACTCTCGTATTTCATCGTGGGATGGTTCAGTATTGGCAACAAACTTCTCACCAAACACATCGTCAAAAATGGTCAGTCCTCTTTTCCAATGTTATTTTCGAAGCATCCTGTTAAAAAACGTGATACAACAACTTGTGAACCAAGATTTTTGTCATACTCACAAAACGAAATCCTCCAAAACCACCTTTCCCCACAGTGACCCCACCGTGGAGAGTGGTGGGTCATTTTTATAATGGCTTCCATCGTGGTGATTGGTGGCAGCTCGGTGGAATTTGGTTTATCCACCGAAAAAAGGTGTATCGCAGTTCCACCGAGCATTTCATTTAGTGAGTATTTCTTTGTCCTTTCTTTGTCCGCAGCCTTCGTAGGTCAGCTTCCTTTGTGATAGTAAGCAAATAAACCACAACATTACTCCTTCGCAGGCTCCCCTTCCGAATGGGGAATGGTTTTCCGGGTTGCGGGTGTGGTGGCAGCCCTTCCTGTGATCGCATTCTCCATATGGGGATCAGCTGAGAGACAATTCTGGGCCGCCCCCTCCTCGAAGTGTTCTGTCTACTCATTCGCTGTCGATAGAAAGAACTCCAGTGGTCGTCTTTCCAATCAATAAGTCCGATCGAATCTCCAATCGAAGTCTTCGTGTCGGCAAATCAAGTCGACAATCTACAGAAGAGACTTTCCGCAGTATTCATTTGTTCATCTTGAGTAGGTGATAGCTAACATAACATTTCACCAGGTTATCATGACCTCCGAAAGAGCTTAAAAAAACTCCCGTTGCTTACTTTAAGAAGAAAATGATAGGAAAGGTTTATCTTCATGCGCATCATTGCATTAAAACGCCTATTTTTGGCTTTTGCCACCCTTCAAGCGCTTCAAATTCACGTTTTCGCGAAGATGAAGATATTAGGATATTGTGAGGCGAGAACATCATAAGTTAGGACTGTTCTTTTATGAAAAGCTCGTGTGCGGGTGCCTGCTCATCATTCCCTGTTCTCATAGTTTGTGCTCTCTCTCTCTCTCTCTCTCTCTCTCTCTCTCTTTCTCTCTCTCTCTTTCTCTTTGAATGGCAGTGATAATCATGAGATGACGAGATGGACATATGAATATGGCGGTCTGTTGTGTTGCACTTCTGTCTCGGGCGGGCAGATTTCTCAAGGAACGGGTATATACAATATCTTTACCGGCAATACGTGCACGAATAAAGCAGTCATGTGGGACAAAACAATATGTACACATAACAAATATGCACTACATATGAATTTCTTATGTATTACATATGAGTTTTTATTAGCAAAATCGGAATTGGACCATTCAAGTTACGGGCGCCATTGAGTCCACTTATGCACCGGTGATACAAGGGGAAGTAGATCAAATACTCGGATCTGTCTGACACCCTACAGCCTATACTCCTTATTTCTATAACATTTGTGGCATATGACGCAAATACTACAGAAATATTACATCAATCATCGTAGTATAACATAATACAAGTTGAGATCATTTTACTGGCGGTCACTTCAATCGGGCAGCACACCTTTCCTAAAACATAAATATATAATACTACCCATCCAACAGGCAAGGGGGGGCATGGAGAGGACACTTTCATATTCATTCGTGTTACCCGACGTACATTTCATGCGTCACAGCATGAAATGTACGTGCGATATCATAGTTACACTAAGAAGTCGTTTTCCTCTTTCAAAGAAATTTCTCTAAGTAAAGGGTGAGAAAGGACAACAAAAATGTCCTAAATGCATGCATAATACATTATTCAGCTTAAAAAACGAGGTAAAAAAAGGCAAACACAATGTTGAACATCGTAAAACGATAAAAACTGGAAAACTATGTTGTTGCTCACTTATTGTTAGAAAAACGGATCAGAAGATTAACCGCTCCTTACAAGATTCTGTACTTCGACTAACGGTGGCGTGTATAAACTTTGAAAATGTTTGTGATGAGCCAACCTTCAAAAACAAAAGGAACATACACATATAGCTTGGCGTTCTCGATTCCCTCGCAACTATCATTCTTGATATCGAGAATCTTCAGAGTAGAAACGTCTCTATCAAACAAACTGAAAAATACGCACATTCTTAACATTTGTATTGCAAGCACATTTATTTCTATTAGCATACAAAGCCTAACATGACCGACTGAAATCTGCCAATATTTCCAAAAGCGGTCTGTGGGTGTTGAAATAATAGCCACGGAGTTCCCCTGCGATATATTCGGTTTACAGAGAATTACATTTTTGCAGCTTTGCAGGTCTACAACACAATAAACTCGCAAAAATCGCAAAAAGAATTGTCAGCCCACTACAATGAAGCTTTCAGAAAGAGACTTTTTAGTGTGGCTGTGTTCAGGGTGAGTGCCTCACTTTTTTTACCTCCGGCAATACACAAAAATGCCAAATGGCGTTATGATCACGTGGATGGTTTCCAAGCTAACCCACCCCCAAACACACACACCTTAAATATTATGTACCTGAATTACGCAATTTTTCAGGCATACTTTCTGCTAACGATTATGGTTGATGTTCAATTACTGTCGCACATCAAGCACAATGCATACAGACGAATCGCGTGTGATACACATAGGGCATAGGGCACAGGTCTATACATTCAAACGGGTGAAGCAGCGCTCTATGCACCCCCTCCCCCTGAATCTGTAAATGGACGGCTTTTTCGCTTAGAACGCGCACTGTTCTAGGAGGAGCGTCTTGTCCGGGACCATACCACCGCTTCCACGGAGCCGGCTCCCATGGGAGTGCACTTTTACCCCACCTTTTGAGCACATAAAGCACATTTTACCCCGCATATTTGAACATTTTCTACATTGTTACATGCTTTACCCCTCCTTCACATACGCAAATTACTACTTTACCCCTCCTCTGGAAAAGTCGGCTCCAATGGAAGCATAGCTATGTCCGGGACTGAAACGGCCCCGTTAGTTTGAACCGGCGATTATAGGATGAAATACTCACAGCTCATCATTGCTGAACAGGCGAACACATTTGGCTTCAGTTGGATATTTGTAGTCCCTGACAGTCTTGGGAACGAGTTGATCCCACTTGACTCGAGTTGGATCGATGATCATCCCGGCAACGAATCGCAATGGAGAGTGCATCTCGACGATCACCACATCGGCATGTTGTCGTTCTCCATTGGATCGGGGATCATTCTGATCATTCTGATCCCCCAGTGGCCCCTCCATTTCCTCTCCTTCTGTCGCTGTCGCTGGCGAATCAATCTAGCAAAGAGTGCTGTCATTGACGACTTCATTTCAACAGACTGTTATCATCAATCAATTATTATATAGAATGTCCTATGTTCTCGACTATCAATCATGCACTAGGAAGAAAAGAAATAAACACAACCAATGATAGGGCGACTCAATTAGTTGAAGAAGAAACGCGAACCGGGAGGGGGCTCTTGATGGCGTTGTCGCGATAGTTGGTATACTTGGTCCGCAGAAGCGCCCTCCTCTTCGGAGACGCGTTCTCTTGTGCCGACAGTCGACGTCCTTCTGTGGAGAACGAAGCGAATGGACGAGAAGCAACTGGATCCCCATTACTCTTTCACACACAAACTGACCAGTGGGGGGAGGCGCCCCGGCCGGTTCCCTCCGCTCATTCAGTATGGCATACAAGTCGAATTGAATGCATTGGCGTAGCACCTCTTTGTTTTGTCTCTAAACAGTATTTATGTGATCAAAGAGACTTCTCATATCAGGCCTAAGCTCCTTCCACGAAACGTTCAATACATCGATGGACACAACGATCAGATGTGATTATAATAGGCACTTTTTTTACAAGTAGCGTACTTTGGGAATCAGCGTACAGTGTCAAAAACCGCTCTTACAATTAGCAAGCTGGCAACTCTCTTTCTCTGGTGTCTGTCAGATACTCAAGATGAAAAGTGCTTTCTCGTTTCTTTCATGGCAATTTAACACCATGAATAAATGAACCTGTAAAATGCACTTGTGAGCTCTAATACCAACAGGAAATAAGAACAAACCTCCTTAAAATACTCGTCCGCACGGGCAAACCTCTCCTCTACAACTTTTCTCAACCTGGAAGGACGTTATTCATGATGGGAAGCATACTTTTTGCCGTAATGAAGATACACTGGATTCTTGGTTGCAGTGTTGTAGTCATCGCAGTTTTGGAACATCAGCATGACGTCATCCTTGAGTTGCTCCCATGTCTCTGCAGCAGGATTCGTCTGCCTTCCAGCACGTACCATATTTGCCCTCTTTTTCCTTTCGAGACATCGTGCCGAGATCCATTGGATGTTTGATGATCGTTGAATATCCCTCGATGGTCACCTTATTCTTGAAAACCTAAAAACATTACATTACATAGCAGCGTTGAACAGTGAATATGTATTCATACCTTGAGGGTGTCTTGTTCTTGAATCCATGCAATGTTTTCTGCGAAGAGCATTTCTTGAGGCTTGGCCATGTATTGGAAGGTCTGCCACCACCGCTCAGCCTGAATGGCAACACTCTCTTTATCTAATCACCTTTTGTTATTCAAAGAAAAGAGTAAGTGTGTATCGTAATTATGCATACAATGTCTCGTTTATCCTTTTCTCTTTTCTTGATCAATTCGCACAACAATCGCATTCTCTCGATTGCTGCTCGTCCCTGTTGGATGGCTACTTCTTCGGCTGATGTCGTCGGATCCATTCCAAGACGAGTACAAACCTGCACATCAAACACATTCCGCTACAAGACCTCACATATGCTTCCATTACAAACATTTCTTCAACGACGAAGCGTATAATTGCAAGGAAAAAAAGCGAAGAATGTGGAAAGAAGAATGAAACGAATGAAACGTTTCTAGAAAGGGTACCTGGAGACTGCGAATGAGAGGGACGCCACTTCTCATTTTCCTTTTGAAGAACCACCATCTGATGAGTGCATGCACATCAATATCAGCCATATCGGCGATCTTCTTTTGTGTTTCATTGGATATCCGGGGAACGGAGATGGAAGGAGGTGCTCGATCCACGGATGTCCGTGCCAATTTGATCATTTCATCCACTTTCTTCCTTTTCAAAGGAGGTCCGTTCTGGTCGGAATTGTTGTGCAGATGACACAACAGTTTGAATTTGTCGGAAAGGGAGAAGTTCAGGCCGGCATGGACAGCACACGTCACGTGGAAGGAACGGGCACACGAGCGATGGGCACATTGTACGGGCGCTCCCTGACGCTGCCTGAATCAGGCCAATCTCACTCTGATCAAGGGAGAAGCTCCCTGAATCAGGCCAATCTCACTCTGATCAAGGGAGAAGCTCCCTGAATCAGGCCAATCAAGTGAGAGCACAACTCACCGACACACAACACAACGTAGTTTCACTCTTCTTCGGAGAGCATCCCGCACACCGTCGATTGGTTCCAGAAAGACGGCATTGCCGAACGATACCTGTAAAAAGAATGCAATGCTAGTTCAGACAATGAGCCAAGTGCATTGTTTAATCTCGAAAACCCGGAAAAGTCACATCTCCCGCCACAGAATTTTTATACAGGGCTGAACTCATATTTCATCCCACCCAACATCCTGGAAACCGTGGGGAATGGAAAGCTTCACCACGGGAGGCATCACAAACAATTTCGTCCGCTCTCACTATCGCAGCACTTGAAATTACCCTGCGAACTTTAAATGGTTTGGGATTGATGGTTGACAGACGGCTAATTACGGGAAGATTTAAAATGTTTATTTTGTGAGGCAAATATTGGGTCGGAGGTTTAATAAAAATGATTTCTACTGTCAGAAACGGATTCAGCGACGTAAGCCTCTATATCATGGTCTCTATGGGTCGAGCTTTTTGACTTTTCTGATTCGAGGACACCTATGTGACATAACTATACACGCGCGAAACGCATGATCGCCGGACGCAACGATCCTCGTGACCTACGAGGCAACGATGTAAAACACGATCTGCATGCTCATCCTGTGAACCTTTGTCGCAGAATATAATGTATGTGCTGTTATATTCACACCAGAAATTACGAAGCATTTCTTACAATTAGGACCAGCTTTAGGCGTTCAATGCAACCTTAGGTATTGCTTAACTATTTGTGTTATTAAGCGTGTGTTATGTACTATCCGTAACACTTCTTGATCACAAAACTACGATCTGTAGAAGTGAGCATAATTTAGAAAACGGAAAAGAACCCATAACAAAAGAGTGCTCATGTTGAACGTCACTCAAATATAATTATCTTGTAACTTGTTATGCTCCTTAATAAAAATCACTTTGTGCGCAGCTAGAAAGAACCTTCTGCAAGATATACATAGAAAAAAAGGGTCCGGACATGTCAGCAGCACCTCCCGCTAGACCTGAGCGCACCTGCCGCCGAAGGCGGCAAAACTCAACAGTTGCAACACGCATAAAGGGTACAATACATCGCAAAAAAACAAAATCAGTTGAAAAGTTTTGTATTTAAGACTTTGAACGCGTGGTGTACAATTCGGAAAAGTCTAGCATTTGTGTGTCCAAATACCGTAATTTCACCCTATACACTACAAATAGGAATAATAAAATGCCATGTACCAGAGTTACAGGAAATGAGGTGACATATTACTGACAGGTATTTTAGAACTTTCCTTGCCAAAGCTAAACCGCACCTACCGCTGCGTATCAGTTTTGCTTCCAGTGAGCTATGATTAAAAAATGAAATTTGTCCGGGGTTAACAATAAGATACCCCGGACAAATTATT
>JACMIJ010000566.1:0-17725 GCA_014805365.1 Koerneria luziae
ATAGCTCTATGTTGAGCCCGAAAAAAGTTACAACGAAAAAACCAAAAGTTGACATTGTTTTGGCCGCTACTGTATATCGGGATAACAATGAGATCGAGAAGAAGTGGATTTTTTAGGGACAACGGGAGCAAAGCCAAACAAAAGCAACGGGCACTAATTATAATTTATTAATTTGGCCAGTTCGGTGCTAGACAGGTTATTTTGGGGGAAAATTAATTGCCCCGGGCATGCATCCTAGCAAGGAGTAACAACTTGCTGTAGCATTCTTTCAAATTTATGGGGAGCTCGTCTTTATGTTTAGTGTTATAATACAAGCCGTGTCCAAATTTTCCTGTGAGTAATTTTATTATTCTTACTGTGTACATAGAGGAAATGTTCGCCATAGCAATTAGAAAAGGCAGGAAATATTTTAACATGTTAGTCGCGAGCTTTGCTATCGATATATTTGCTCACTGAAAATATCCGGCCAGAGGAATGATTACATACACATACGTAAAGTAGCTATGAATGAGAGATGTTACGCATGATATGTTCTGTATAATACATTTTTAGGCCGGTATGTTAATGTATTAGAAAATTTGTTATTAGTAAGAGATGTATGTTATTCACGCATGACGCACAAAAATACTAATAAAGTTGTGAAATAGTTATGATGTTTTCGCGTTCAGCGGATGTACCCGGGAAAATACCATGTTTTATGTGTTTTCAACGACATGATGACATGTGCTTCCTTCTTTGTGACCCAAGGAAGTTCATGCATTGTGAACGACCGTTGCTTGACGATACCTAAGAAAGAGAATCACCCTCAAGTTAAAATTCGTTTCTTGGAAGGGGATTTATTTCATTTCACAATTTCGCTATTGTCTGGAATATGTAGAAAATCTGACGATAAGTTCATTACGGATTGTCATCAGAGCTCGTGATTAGATCCTGGGAAAGAATGAAATTGGACGCCTTTGTCATAAGCAGAAGCAACCTAAGTCATGTGATTTTCATCATTCAGTTTTTGATAGTAGTAAAACCATTTCTGTTCATTTTTTTTGAGACTATTACTTGCTGTTGTAATACGTTTTATGCGTGTAAGCATGGAGCTATGTACTTGATTACTAACAATAGTTTCTCCACAAATATAAGAGGGGTGGGAATAAAAAGTTTGGAAGAACTGCTTTTGAAAACTTTGATTATGTCTACTCTCTCATGGTTAGGGAAATTTCTTTGACCATGAGCGTGTGAGGAGCAAACATGACCAAAGTTTAAAAATACGTTTTTTAAAACTTTTTGTTTTAACACCTCGTATATTGAAGGTACGACTCGGATCTTCTATTCCTTGGGGACCATCATAAGTGCCTGCTTCCATCAGACTTCGAGCACTTCATATGTTTTATGTGTAAACCTTGCTTTCTATGTTTGATCGACTTCGCATTTTTTGCTTCACGCATAAGGAAGGTGTGCTAAAAAGAGCATGATATTAAGACATATAGTAGGAAGGAACACGTGTCGAGGTGGTGGGGAAGGCGTTTTAGGAAATCGGAGAATATCATATGGTCATTTGTTTTCTGATGGCAAATGTCACAGTTATTTTTGGGTGTTCCACAATTTCAATTTTTCAATTTAAAAGGTTTCATCCGTAATAATGAACACAACATGTAAGTTGTGCTCATTTCAGAACTGATATGTTGCGAGCCCAGCTACGCAACTTGCGGGTAATATTGTAGTTATTTAAAAATGATGATATCGGGCTCCAAGTGGGATCCGCCAGCCTTAACGATTTTCTAAAAAGTTCCCGGCACCTCAGGAATCCGTCGAGGGAACCTTCCGGGCAAGCAGTACCTTTACATCCAACTAGCACGGGCTCAAATCTACTACAGTGTGCTTCCGATCTATAATTTTACTAGATTTCATACTGTGTTGGTTTTTGCTTGGGTAGTACAGAGCAGCCTTTATGTACAACACCACCATGGATAAATCGGATAGAGGCTCCTCAAAATAAATATCTGGCAGAGAGATGAAGGGAAGTCTGTGCTCAGGTTGTAGGTCTTTTTTTGTTTATCAGGATTCTGATTTTCCGTACTTCGAATAGCACGCATAACTACCAGGGCTGTGCTTTTTCCGTTTTTTTCGGAAAATATTTTCCGAGTTGGAAAATCGGACAACTTGAAAGTTTCCGAAATTTTTCCGACTTGCAAAAAAATTTCGGAAAAAATGTTGTTAGTTTACAAAAGCTTTCGTGTATATGAACGTTGGAAGAATGCAATTCATTGGAATACCAACAAAAAACAACGTAGTTGAGCTAATTCTCATTTTTGGCACCCAGAATGTTAATAGGGATTGGTCACCGTTGAAAAACCCATCGCATTCCCTTGAATAGCACTTTTTCCGAAGTTTCCGACTTTTGAATTCGGAAAATTTTCCGTTTTCCGATTTTTCCGAAAAATAATTTTCCGCACAGACCACTATTGGCACTCAATGATACTTCAATGTTTAAACATTTTGTCGATTTCGAAATATTTATTTTAAAAGAACATTTCGAGCCGATTGCAGATATGCTTACGCGATCCTGATCTCCGATGTTTTACAACAAATTGTTGTTCAATAATGTCGCAAAATGTCCATACAAAATGCCAGCATTTCTGTTGTCTCAATTCATACTCTTCAAAAAGGTTTTCAATGGCAAGAGATGTCGGAAAGGTTAGTGAAATACGAGAATGCAGAGGTGCTTTTCAGCTGACTGCAAATGTGTTCTGGTCCTATTAGAGTAGTGTATACATAGTTAAACCGATATCAGTTGCCATGTTCAAAAATGTTGTTGAAGATATTGGTTCTCGGATTGCGAAGTGGTCGATCCACGCAATTCCTTTAGTTTTCTTCGGTTATTGTACCGTTTCCCCACCCGCTGCTCTTCTGAAAAGGAAACGGCCAGACCTAGTTCTGACATTTGAGCCACTTGTGCAGTTTTTACGCTGATTCCAACGTGTATTCAGTTTTGCAACGAATCATTAGACGGCGAGAAATGTAGAATAATCTATGCCTGGATTCACAATGTGACGGATGCGAGCAACGGCTACCATCGAGCGGGCATTGCTGTTTTTTTTGTAGTTTACGCCTGAAGCTTTTTGTTGTAATCTTCAAAAATATTCACGATTACTGGTACTATTTGATGGTGATTGTGCTTAAAGAAGACGCAGGTTGAGATGAGCACTCCCTTCCCAAAGAAACTACCAAGGGAGAACCCTCGGCCACACACGAAAAAGGTGTTTCAAAATTGTTACCTTTTCCGCAGCATATTTTTCACACAAACAATGTATGTGTTCATTATTCGACAATGAAGTGATAGAAGGCTTCCACGCAGATACAATTACAGTACTTTTCGAAAAAAAAACAGGGAGATTGCGACTAATAGAGTGTTTTGCTGAACAACATGGGATTTAGGAAGTTGTTCACCTCATAGAATTTTGATAACGCGAGAACAGCAAGTGGCGAGCCCAATGTGTCATGTAGTATAATATCTTAGTTCTTACAAAAGTTGTTTCTTTTACAGGTGATCTTATGCATGTGCTTTACGTGAAGTATATTCATGTCGAAAATGTATGCATTCTAAATTTCGGAATTATGTGATTACGCTTGTTGTAAGAATGTGTCACCAACTTTAGGGAAAAAACTATGCACTGGTATCATGCGTTTCACATGCATTTTCGATGACTGACAGGTGCGATAAACTTGCAAGCTATTACCAATCTACGTAGAAAACTACTCAACGACGTGACGATAACATAGAAAAATATTAAGCCATCCATTGCGTCAAAGCCGGCGAAAGCTCATGAGTAGTATCTAGGCTCGCCAATTGCCCAACAATAAGTGAACCAGGTGCGTGTGCATGCGCTACTGGGTTCGGATTTCAGTATCGGTATGCGACGCGTGTATGACCTGCTCTCAAGAAGCCCAATTTGGGTTGAGTGGATCTATTACGCAGTATGTCTTTCATTTGTTGTATTAAAACGGAGTAACCATTGAGTTTCCTTGTTTTTCAGGACTTTCAATCCGACCGGTGCAAATTCCTGGCTACAGCATTTTGTCGGCAATACACCGGTGACATTGTCCTGATCGCCCACTCGCTTACGGAGGTTTCCGAGAAGCTGAGCGAACTCGAGCAAGCCAGTCACGTAGCCGGTCTCACCATCAACCTCTAAACGGCAGTTGTAATGGCTCCTGATTGCCTGATCCTCTCTGCCAACGGATCTCCATTGACAAGAACGCCACAGTCGAGACCGTGGGGACGGCGTTGACGGTTGTACGAGTTCTTCACAAAGAGGTCAGTAAGAATCATCTGCTGCCTCTTCTCGTCATACGGTAAGCCAGTCATGCTATAGAGGTCACTGACGATGAGACTGCAAAATCAGAAGCGACTGGGTGTGTCGCAGAGAAACATCACTAGAAAGTTGGTTGCTGTTATGCACCTGAGGCACACGACAGAGAACGCTTGCCTCACAATTGTGAAGGTTCTTAAAACCGAGAGTCGTGCAATTTTCTTCAACTCTGAATATACGAAAATCTTTCTGCCGAATGACACATAGTGAGCATTCTTTTATTTATTTAAAGACTGAAACATTTTTGCATTAAATTACAATTAGGAATCATGATGTCATTTCCTAAATTTCCTAAAAAATGTCATTTCTTTTAGTTTTAAGCATAGCTCCGCTAACCGATTTGATGGAATGTTGGCAGTTCGGAATATTTAAAAAAATGTATTCATCATTGTTCATTGTGAATGTTGATCCGGCGGGGGAAATTATCTGAAATGTCCATCCTATAGCATAACATTTTTATGTGAAGTACTTTCTCCGCTTGTTTAGTGCGTTCAAATTAATTTTCAAGGGTAAAATATGTCGTTGTTCCAGTGTGACAAGCTACAATTAGTTTGTTGTTATCATTGTGTACATTGTGACGCGTTTCACGTGAACATATGGCTGTTTTGTGAATCAGGCTAGGTTCAAGCAATAGAATTTATTTAGTCATCGATTTTTTTCATCTAACAATAAAAGGACATGCCTTTGTGCATGCTTTGCACAACTTCAGGCATACGGGGGGATATTTAATTGTCTAACGTGCGAGAAGTCTGGGGTTGTCACCGACACTTCACTGCTGGGCTGGAGGAGGCATTTCGCAGGCTTAACTTGTAAGCTTGATTGGTACACCACGACTTCCGAACAGGCGGTGTACGCCTCCACCACTTGTGATACGCCGACGGCATCGTACTGGTAGCCCATCTGCTCTTGGATGCTGTGATGACTTGTTGGAGCTGCATGGTGAAGTTCAGTCGCTTCGATTTCCCAAAGAGCCGAAATTTCAACTGTACGACGTGCCTGGCATCGAAACTGCCCTAGTGTATGGGCGCGAGATGTAGGTGTTTTGAAAAAAAAACCGAAAGAGACTGATCCTCATTCAGGGAAAGATGGCCGGTGTCTCGCTTCTCGATCACCGAATGAACTATTGTCTCCATCTTGCACTTCCATATGATATTCATGTGAGTGCACTAATGTGGAAATGGAACTGACCTGGCAGTATTGGAACGATAAGTGACGATTGTCGAGAAACGATACTTCGCACAATTTTCATTTCGCGCAATGGTTATTTTGTTGTGTTTCTCGTTGTTGGCTAAAAAAAATCCATGTAAAGTCGAAGTTGTTTTCGGTTTTTGGCCATTTCAAATTTTTCAGTATTACAATAATCTTGTCTTATGCTCCAATGGGTGCTGGAATTGGGTCGTTTGTATTTAATAACCATTGCGGGAAGTGCACTTGCGGGAAGCGACTATTGCGGAAGACACACGCACGATTTGTACAGGGCCCGTTTTTTAGTGTGTTGCCGTCGTGACCCGGAAGAGGACGGCCAATGAAGAGATGGTGACAAACTGAGTGCCTGGGTATGCTCTTTTTGATAGTGAGATGTGCTGTCATTAAGAATCTACGTTGGAAGGACATGTTGACCGTTATGGAACACGTCTTTGCTTTCGGAATAAATTATTATAGATAGTCTTACAGTAAATACAGGGGGATGGTTAGCTATCGAGACCTTTGTTACCTCTTTAGTCATCTTTATCCTTCGGAAGTAAACAAAAAACTCTCGCCGCTTCATTGCACTACTCAATTAGAGCGGAGACGAAAAAAAAGCCTCTTGAAGTGAAAACATGTTCTTCGACGAGCTATAATTGCTTCCCCTATGGCATATCTCTATCTACCCGCCAATTTTCTCTCAACAAGCAATAAGAAAAGCTTCACTTTTACAAACATAAGTACTGCAAGAAATAATGCAGCAGAAAACTCTCGTTACCATTGAATGTGCTTCTAGACCAATATTGAAACACAAAAACCTAATGTTCTCCTTTGGCTCGACGAGCTCAACGATTACAGTTATATAGCCAAAATCGGCGTGCTATTGACCATGCTGGGCACACAAATATGGGTACAGTAAACATCTAACAATACGAATTCTATGTTTGGCTACTTCTTATGTTTAGATGCAAATAATTCTAAACCATGGTGTACATACAGCGGAATTTTATCTTGCTCTTAAAATACAAAAGCATTCGTAAAACATTCAAAAGTGCGCGCATTTCATTACAAAGGGCAAAGCCTCCAGTATTCAAGGCATTTGGCCTTACGGGTAGCACTGAAAAGGCCAGGACGTTGTTGGGCTATTTAAGTCCGTAGGTGCCCAGTCATTCACACGGGCCGATTACTCTTCGTGATACTATCACTTCAGAGCTTAACGTTGTGATTTTTGCGATGTGCAAGTATGATACTTTTTAAAGCGAAGAAGCAGACATGCATTTGCTCGATATAAAGAAATGCCTTTTATTTCTCATTGGGCATAACAATTGCCTCAATTCTAAAGCATTTGTGGCAATAACTTATTTGTTAGAGGTGCGTCAAACGATATTCAATTGTCCATATATTATTTATAACGTGTAAGCATTCAACTATTGTGCAAACCGCAGTCGTTTGCATAAACTGAGTCATCGAAACTATGTTTGTGTTTGCGCCGAAGCTTGGGTTCGGTGTACAGCTCATTGTTAGGGTCATGCTGGCAAAGTTGAACATTCGGTTGAATTGCGAAAACTTAGGTGTGAGAAGCAGAAGCGAAGCGCACTCTTCTAGTTTTTTTACAGTTCCAGAATCCTTCACGATCTGACAATAAGTGAAGCAAGCAGCGGCCTGTCACGCCTCACAAATGTCGAAGACATGAATATATTTAAAAGACGCATCTTAAGCAACGTTAGAAGGTTATGAATTATATTCGATGCACCTTTCCATATAAAATACACACTGTCACAGTCTGCCAATTCACAATTTTTCGTCAAGGTCTTCAAGCGCACGTTTGTGCATCGTACTACAGCTAGCCATAAAAACAAGCCCAAAAATGAAATCCTCATCTCGTCTTTCTTGTTGTTGCTGCAGCCATAAGAGAAGCGGATGAGTAGATTAGCATCCCAGGAAAAGGCAACCAAACAATATAAAAAGGGCACATCGTATAGTTTCGCTGAACACATTCCCTTTTAGTTAAAATATTTTCATTCGATATGTTGGGGGTGACAATAAGCTGTTCAAAACAAGCCAATTCATCCCATACATATGTTGATTTCTCACTATTATATCTATTATGTGATTTTATTTTATTTTTCAAAATTAATTGTAGGGGAATGATGTGTTACTTCACACTCCAAACATTTCGTGGTGTAAAAGTCTAACTTCAAGATATTGTAATCTCTTTGTCAGTTTGTTTCGAGAGCAGGAATCAAAAGAATCTTATGTATTTCTGGACAGCCACACAAGTTATATTCTACTTGTTCGAGCACTTTGAAAGTGACAAAATTTTGCGCTTAAAAACTGAACTCAAACTACTTCCCGGGGGAATTGCATTAGGCATTCCAACAACGAAATGAACATGCCGATTGCGTCTGATCTTTTACAATTAGAATGCCACCTACGGGGCAATGCTGCCTTTATGAGACTAAGGGGAGCTTTTTGAAGTGGGCGACTGGCTATTCCCAAAGCTTCAAACAAGGTAGACGGGCCAACGCATTACTTAAAGGAGGCCGGAAACCGTCAATTCATTCACAAGAAATGTGTTCATAACGTGTGTTTTATAGACCCTCAACTTTTGTTTTCAGGGAATACACATAAGCAAATTCCTCGGTAAACTGACAGTTTCCGGCCCCCTTTAAAGGGTGTTTTCATACTCTTTTTTTGCGCCTGAACAGTTTCTGTTACGTACTTTCAAAATCAGCAAGGATCGACACATTCTCTTTTTCAACATAATTGAGTTGAACAGGAGGAACGGTGCAATGCATTCTTTCAACATTATTAAATGTTTGAAAGTACAACACAAAAAACATGTTTGACACAATTGTGTTGAACAGAAGTGTGCTGTTAGTTCAACATACACAATGTTGAATAGCACACTATAAAGGAATCAATAACAGATCAATCCATAACCAGAACGCTAGCGTATGGCAGCTATTTATTTGCTCCGCTCACTAACTATGGACATCCTAATGTTGCTCATTTCTCCATTTGTCTGGACTTTAGCGATTATGTTATCCAAGCAATATAACTCTGGTTATTCACTAGCCTCCAACGGAGGCAAAGATATCAAAAGGTCGTTGCCGTTGAGAGACGACATCCAGATTAACACAACAATATTTATCTGTATTATGCAAACAACTCGTGTACAGCGGAGGTAAATAACACACACACATAACAGGGGCAACGATAACCATGGTTAACAAAAATTCACAAAGAGACGAAAAAGAGATAAAGAGATCAAAGGACGGGTATGAAACCTCTTTGAGTGTGTAGGGAGTCTCCGATATAGCAGCCCATCTTCCGATCCTCTTTATCTCGGAAGTGTCTCGGCCCTGCGCGAACTTCGCAGCAACTCCGTCTGCTTTGCATGAGTGCGAGGTTAGGTTAAGTTAAAGGGAACGGAAGAGGGCAGATATAAACGCGGACAAGGAAGAAGGGGAGATGAAACGAGAGGGATCTAATTTGGAAGCGAAAAGAAACGGAGAGTGGGAAGAATGAGGCAAAATACGATTAATGAGCGAAGATAACATACATAGAACCCAGAGGTAACTCCAAGAACACACGAGAACTTTGAGAAAGCTGGTCCATCTTACTAGAACCAATTCTCCTTGCAACATAAAATAAATAAATAAATTGCTTGTAGTCGTCGTTCCCTTGTATTCAAAATCTCCCGGGATGGGGAAGGATTTCTTTTCGGAGTCTCTTTTTGGGTAACCACGGGTGATCGCCTCACATAAGAGAGGTCGAAGTTGAATTCTTTCTTGTCCTTCCGTTTGGTGTCTTAGACAACATGATACAATGATGTTATATTAACCATATGCAGAAAAAGCTTACAGTTGTCGTTTTTGAGGCGTGAATACATCCTCTGCTCTAGCAACGTACATCGGAATGCTTACTTAGATCCAGAGCTCCATGGCAAACAGATTCCTGTCCTACTTGTTGTCAATAAAACATTGGAAATTGACCGTTTTCCAATACACTTGATGTTGTGTACCGTAGTAATGATTACAATATCATGAGCTTGCATAATTGCATTTGTGAACGTACCATTGCTTGCCCTAATAATGACTACAGTTGACGCTTCTCTCAGTTCTGTTGTGACGTGAATATCAATAATAATCTATGATTTTAGAAAGACCGAAAATAAGGCCTAATCATCAAAAATTACCCATTTATACGTCGTGTTTCACAGTAACCATTAGGACTATAGGCAATCCACTTACGATTTCTTCAACCTTCGATTTATTCTATCCTTCATCTGGTTTTGCTCATACATCATTATTGAAACAACAGTGATCACTTGTTCTTTACAAACTATGGGAACAATCATTAGTACATATCTTTACGTTGATCGTACTCATGGCCAATTCAGGCAGTCTTCCTTTGCTTTCGCTGACGAAAGACATCCTTTTTTGCCAGTGCAAAGAGCTGAACATTTTAATTTAATATATTCGTTCGAAGGGGTTTATGAGCTCGTTGCCGACGTGTATGTTATAGAATACGGTTAAGTCTAAGAAATTTAACTATTATATTTTGCAGAGCGTCGGACATGCTTTTTTTATATTTGGACTCGAACACTCCACATTGTCCTGGCAAGCTATGAGGCCTTGATTCGAAAGAATCTTACTTTAAGTTTACATATCATATTCTGGTTCTTGTCCCGTCTTTGTATAATATAATACTTCTAATGCGCTTTGAGGCAGCTGCACAACTGTGAGACCATACGAGTTCCATTTCAGGAAATTGTGGGTTTGTCCTCTTTCCTCGTGTGGGATGGGTACACATATTCGCTATTTGGAGGTACTCGGCAACTTCGCCACGTGGTCAACGGTATCCGGCGTGTCAAGGATAGCACGCTCCAGTAACACCATTTCACGATTTTTCTGGATCATAATCTTTTTGTTTCTGTGAGTTCATGAGCTTATTGTTCCGAAGCACAAGGTCAAATGCAAAGCCATCGTCCATAACTGTTTAACATTGCTGCTAGGAGAAAGTATAGGTGGTAATAATCAATCATTCGTTAGTTTCAATACCAAATAAGTGCTCATACTTATAGGTTAGCAATGTTTTTGGTGCAACTAATCATGATCATTCTCAACTATATCTCCAATCCAACGGACACCGACTCGAAGGTTTCTTTTGATGCGCAGGTACACATACGTATTTTTATTATGAAAAAGTGCTTTCAAGGACTGATAAGTTGATTTTGGTGGCCGCTCAAGTGTGCTACCTTTTCGCCATATTTTTTTTGACAACGCTTGACATCACTCCCGGAACAGCTGGAAATAGAAAGTTTCGGGGTGGTATTACCAGTCTCGTATAGAGTGAATACATTGCCCCCGGTCAACCGGTACAATCTTCCCGGATCCGGGAAGAATGTTATGTTTTCTAGAACCAGATCGATGTCAAGCGCTGTGGAAACGTCAGATTACCAATGGTAGATCTCGGGAACGGGTGGTGGTTTTTTGAGTGTAAGAAAAATGCATACAAACCGTAAATTTTCAGCAATTTCCTCGAATATCTTTCTGTTGCATGAATCCGTATAAGCTGAGTGTGGTCAACAACCAGAGTGCCTTTGCCGAGATCAGCAACTTCATGAAAGAGTATCAGGCTCTCCAGAATGGAAGCGACGTACCGGACACATATGGAATCATGGTACGCAGAAACTCCCAGCCATTTATACAAAATATTGACAGCGATCATAATGTTTCGTGCATTAGTTATTCATGATGCGCTCGTGATTGCATGCACTCATTGTAATCGTAATCACATTGCTTGTAGCAGTTCACAGACTACCACTATTGAAAATTTTACAGCTCTTTTTTCTCACTTCAAATTCTTTTGTGTGTTTGAAGCACATTCCAAGAACATGGTCACGATACGCTGTGTCGTGTGCTTAAAAATAAAGATAAAAACTGTTCAATGAGGTAGTGTTCGTAAGCCACAATGTGTGCTAACAGACAAAGTGAATTGTCTATGTTCATTCCGATTTACAAAATACGTAAACCAGAGTTGAGATTGTTAAATCTCTGAAAAAAAATGGGGGAAATTTCCAATTTCAGTCAACGTCATCGCCACTCGAACAGCTCGCCCGTGGTCGGTTAGTGCTCGCCATGTTGGCAGCAAAGCTAACCGACGAACAGAAATCGCTCGCCACCTACACATTCACTGATGTCGTCAACGAATGCTCATTTTCCGGGCAGAGTTGCAATTCGTAAGAAAAAAATCTATAGTTTCTAATTATAGCAGTCTGTCTGCGTATGTATTTGCATACTGTTGGAATATCTGACTATTTCACAATGTGCTGCTAACAATGCTAGTGTAACAAGTAGCAGACTTGGCGAAAAGTTACATCTTTTGAATGCTAATTAAAATAGCTTAGCTAGTTTCCGATTTGCCTTCCGAGCAAAGACAATTGCACGCATCGCAGGGTCGGTGCTCCCCGTCTAGGTTACAAGCCCTAGCCTGGGTACCTATTGCTGGCAGTGTTGCGTGGACACTGTGGAAGGTTGAAGTTGTGGTTACCTTATTCTTACCACTACCCTCACTTCTTACATCACCCTGGCTACAGGTGACGGCGAGGCGGATCGTTCTCGGACCCTCTGATTAGTTATCTGGCAATCAAATATTGCCGCGTTGGATTACCTAACTCCATTGACAATTTGCCGACTATCATTATATTTATATCCCAATCTTATTGTTATGATTATTCTCTATTACACTTATTTGCTAATATATTTAAATGCTCTTTTTTGCTGTTTCAAAAGCTCGTGAAGGTGCAAAATGCTTGAATATATAGCGGCAGTTGGATAGT
This sequence comes from Koerneria luziae, assembly GCA_014805365.1. Classification (NCBI taxonomy): domain Eukaryota; kingdom Metazoa; phylum Nematoda; class Chromadorea; order Rhabditida; family Neodiplogasteridae; genus Koerneria; species Koerneria luziae. The sequence continues at coordinate 12,397 of JACMIJ010000566.1, forward strand.
TTTGCAGAACAGAGTCAACTGTTCCAATAGTACATTAGTTGATCAAAATATCGTACAAGATGATATTATCGGTAAAGTTAAATTAGTGCAAAGCTCGCCCGTATCCAAGGCATTCCTCTTGCGGGGAGTCCTGAGAAGGCCAGGACATTGTGAGACATTTTAAGTCCGAAGTTACCAAACATTTACCCTCACCAATTACTTTCCGTGACACTGTCACTACCAATTGCCCACCTGGAGGAATCAATGCTTGGATAGCGACGCAACCGGGAACTCGGGTTCGAAAAAAATCTGGAGTTGTCAATTTTGAACTTTAGGTCAACTTTGAATGTACTTGTTCTGAGCCAAAGATGACAACTGTCAGCTGGGAAACATTTGTACATAGAGTGCGCATTAAAGTTGGTAATACGATGCTTTTCGGTAATCGACGCTCTTTTCGACGCTTTAGTCAATTGCCTTCTATAGTGCTGTCAGCTGAAACGGTTGTATAGTCGAATGAGCAAATAGTATTTTGAGCTGAAACGACTATAGTAGTCGATTGGATAGTCGATTGAATCGCGCGCGATCGACGATAACCGAATGAGCTCAAACGACTATTGACTTCAATCAATGCTCTTGCGCAATACATCTGCTAATCTCTTACTCCAAATTGTTCTAACAATAACATGCCTGGTCCTGTTTTGTGTGCCTTTCAAACCAAAGAGAAGACTATTGCCCTCTAATTCACTAATTAATTAGAAAGTCCAGGCGTGTTGCTGCTAGAATAACATGTCCGGTCCTGTTTTTTGTGTGCTTCAGACCACAGAGAAGACTATATTATGAAACATTCTTATTGTTAGTGAATTTGAGGCAAAAGTATAGTCTTCTCTTTTTTGAAATACTCAAAACAGGATCAAGCATGTTATTGTAAGAGCAATTTGGTTTAAGAGAGCAATAGATGTTGTGCGCAAAAGTATTAATTGAAGTCAATAGCCGTTTGAGCTCATTCGGTTATCGTAGATTGTGCGCCTTTCAAACGACAATTATTGTCGTTTCAGTTCAATCGGTTATTTGCTCATTCGACGATTTAACCGATTCAGCTTATAGTAATATAAAGGGCAATCGACGAAAGCACCGAATGAAGTGAGTGTCGAATGAATTGTCGTTTCAATAGTCGATTGGCCTACTCTAATCCACATGAGATGAGATTGATGAAATCGAAATGTTTTGATCTCTCTATTTTACATGCACTTTCGTAGATCAGCCGCGGTAGTAAACTCATCTGGTTCTAGTGAGCACTGAATTACTGTAGAAGATCAAATAAAGCTCACTGGATACAAAAGATTTTACTACCGCGGCAGACAGTGTTCCAAAAAGAAAGGGTACACAGAATCGAGACAAAGATCAAAACATTTGAAATCCACCCCTTTCATGTTTATTTTCAGAGCAGATTTTGAATCGTTTATTCATCCGTACTACGGTACCTGCTACTCGTTCATAGGCAATCACACGATTACTCGACCGGGAATGCTGTACGGCCTCCGAATGGTGATGACAGTCAAGGTTAGCGCACGCCGGTGCCTGTGATCATTCGGATGTTGCCAAGCCAAAAGAATAAAGCCGATTAGGGGGCCAAATAGAGACCTTTTTACAGATTTCGAAAAATTGCATTGCAACGTCGAAAAACGTGAATTTTGCATTGCATCGCAAAAACAAGCACCTTTGCCCAGCTTTATTTAGTTTACCTTTCATTCATAGAATCACACGCGACATTTTTTCTATCTCACAAGAAAAAGAGTTTACCCGTACCCATTCTCTACTTATAGAGGTAATTTTGTGCTGACACCAAAATGCAGTCTTTGTACATAGCATGTGGTTAAAACATGTACTGTTCACTACCTGAACGGTGCATGTTTTAAATTACGGATTGTGTCTTGCGATGCGATGTATTATTCATCTTTGTTATTAAACATTCATTTTGCCACTTGGCATACAGTAGTTACACATACAGTAGTTTTCATAAGGACAAGAAACAGTGCCGCGCATTAGGAAATTGAATTATTTGAGACGAATAAGCATTTGTTGAAATTTTCTGCGCTTGTTAGCCCTTATGCGAATACGGAGTAGTCTCTATGAATTATATTTGTAACAAACGAATTAACATAGATGTATTTTCTGTTCCGACTAATACTGATGGAGAATCTTAGTTTAGTGCTGCTGAACTTTTCGAAATTATGTATATTCCGTAACAAAAAATAAAATAAAATACGTGGAACGAATTTGAGTATTAAAAATGCCTTACATTGAAAGCGCGATGTCAAATTTACCTACCACGACTGCATAATAATGCAAATAGTATCTTACTCACAAGATTACTCACTTACTCATAATACTTATAGCTGGCGTGTGTGTTAAAATTGTTCGTCTATTTTGTGTAAGAAAATTCAGCGTTGAACGTTTGCTACTTTTCCTCAGGTACATAAAGGAACAGCTGTCACAAACCAACACTTATTGTCAGCCTGAATGTCGCATGCACAAGAAATGCTTGTTGAAAGGCACCATGGTAATAAGCACAATGCTTTTGCCTAAGAAAAAAACAACCAGGCAAAACTGAACTCTTGATCTCTGCATAATCTTTTTATTTTTTATCTTATTCCACCTTACGTGTCTGTACCTCTCTTAGCAAACCGAATCTCGTTCAAACGTTTTCGACTTTTTGCCTACGTCGGAGCAGTCGGGGATGGTATTTGCGGTACATTCGGATTTGTATCTGCCGCCCTTCGATACACATGGAATCAGCGTTTCCGTGTCAAGGCAGACCTCTATTACTCTGGAGAAAGTTTGTCTATCGTGTGAATCACTAATCACAAGTCGTAGCACTTATACTACTTATTATTATTTAGGTTATGTGCCTAATCTCTGAATCGGTTAACGGTTTAATACTTAAAACGAAGAACGCAGTAAATAGAGTATTAGAGAGAAAAAACCAAAGTTTCAGAGTCAAACCGAGCGACTAAAACAACCATATGGAAACTGCTTGGACCAACCCGATCCGAGTGTCAACCCGTACATGACGGTACGCAAAAAAACATATTCAAGTCTTTATGAACTTGGTTGGAAATTATCTTCAAACGTGTTTGATTTCAGTTAACAAACACGAAAAATGTGTAACGTAATTGCTCGTTAAAGTTCCAGAACTCACAGATTCAGCTATTTCCTGCCAAACAACCAGGAACTGCTTGTGGACCCTCATTATTTTTTGCACTTCTTACTGCGGGCCATCATTCCTTGTCCTCCCTCTGCTCACCAGACATCTCGTAGTTGTGTGCTTCTTAGGTGTTGGGTAGGGGGTGTAGAAAAAAGTGCAAGAAAATGATCCTTCTCCTGGCTGGAAAAGTTTTTTATGGTGCTTTCGCTGTGCAATGTCCATGCGCGTATAGAAACTGTTGTTGTTGGTATTCCAAAGGTACACAACACATCATATTGTTGTACCCAAACAATCACTTCCATGCAACATCCGAACTGCTATAACCTAGATATACAAGTACAAAATTTTGGAGCGACGTAGCAATTTCTACCTATTTTACAGACAGTCACAGTGCAAAAGAGTCGTACCGTTTTGCTGAGACTGCAGCCGGCTTTTTTTCTCTTGGTGACAGTCCGATAAATAGCCGAATAAAAGCCAGCAACTGTCTAACTAGCACCGATAGAATTCGCGTAGTATATTATGGATTTTATTGTTAACCGAAAACAGTAGCACTGTGAAGTTCTGAATGATCCTATCGGTATAACAATTTATGCAATTCCCGTATGTCTCTCTAGTTTGTTTATGATTCAAAAAAAGAGAGCGAAAGGCTCTTGCATATGTACAAAGTGATGCTTGGTTGCCGGGCAAAATTCCTTCGACCGTTTTTTTTCAACTTGCCCTTTTTGGTTGAAAAAGGGATGGGGGAACAATAATCGGATAAGGGAACCTGAGAAACTTATTGTCAGTGGTTGGTCATATTGCAGCCAAATCATCTTCAATTATGAGATCGCACGGTTAAGCTAAACCAATAGATCCAACCAAACCAGATTAGTATCGTTGGACAGATCGATCAGTTAATTTTTATTATATAATAGTTATGTGTATACGTGCATTAATAAAAAGACACTTAACAGTCTAATTTTAGACATTTATGTAGTAAACAAAGTGATGTAAATATTATAATCGCAAGTGACCATATTTTGTTTTGCACAGTCTGTTTTGCATTTGCACATATCAATATTATTCATTCATCTGCCAACTAAGCCAATTTTATTGGTACTGTTTAATTAGTTTATTATTAATCTGTGTTAGATAGCTTCAAATCCGTTATTTCGTTGTGCTATAAATGTGTGTATAACAGACCCACAACTTCTGTGACAGCAAGCATGCAAGGAAACCGTGTTATTTTGCTTCCAAGGACTCACAATTTCCTGCCCCCTTTAAGGACTACAACTACACTATGGACACTTGTTTCTACAGCTGCTATCAGAATGCGACCATTTCTATTTGTGGATGTGCCAATCCGCTTTATGCCACTGGCGGAAACCAGTCTGTCAAGCTTTGTAGCACCGCTGATGATTGTGAGTTGAAGAGTGACTTGTGAATATAATATTTCGCCAATAACATGCATGGGGAGGGGTGGAGATTGTCGATCAGGCGACAGACCAAAACCAGCTCACACCTACTTACTAATAACTAAAAACGCACTTGCAATTTACTTATATATCCATATTTATGCTACCAATACTCATTTTTATGCCAATTTTTAGCTGTTGTTATTACCTATAACACTAGCAACAAGTAACCGGAAAGAGATTATAGATTATTTGGTTGGCTAGAATGATCTTCGACAAACATTTTCTTATTGTTATTCATTTAATATTATTTAACAAAACATCATAGATCAGTAATATATTCACCCAAGATATCAACAACCTTCGCCCATTTAACTATCGATTTGCCGATGCCTTTCGCTTAGAATTCAGAAGGCCGAGACTCGAAAAAGTTGTCGACTGCCATTTTTGGTTCGTCATACTTTTCGAATTTTTTACGCGCTAACCGTGCTTCAGCGACCGGAACAAATAGTAGACGTCTGGCGCAGGGCCCGGTGTATACGATGGATAAGCAACCGGGTGTTAGCCGAGTTCGGAAATTTTCTGTCGGGTTACCGAATCTATGTGCGGGCGCGGGTCGTCGTGCAGCAGGCATACGATTGAAAGTCTCGGCCGTTTTTCTCACATTGCCTTATCCAGATTTTAGAGCTGATCGGTGTACATGGTAGCCGTGACAGTCTTGCTTACATACAGCAACTCGTAGTAGATCGGT
>JACMIJ010000567.1:256-17713 GCA_014805365.1 Koerneria luziae
CCCCGGATATCCCCATTTGTCTTCTCGCCTCCGGATAACGAGATTTCTCCAAAACGCGAGAACACGCCAATAATTCAGAACGCGATTTCTGTCTAGTTTGGCACATTGCCAAAAAGCGCTGCACGTAAAACGCGCAAAACCTAGGGCGTGCCTTCAAAATACGACTTGTTTTGACAGATGGACAAATTAGAGTAAACGTTTGCGTGAAAATTAGACGGTTGGTGACAGCAGAGGGTGTGGGAATCCACCCATCCCCTTTTTAAAGGAAACTTCACCTTTGCAAAGAAGTGACGCTAGTTGATCTGTATAACACTTGAAGCAGTATGAAAAAGTTCTGAATTACAGAGATCGAACCACCAAACTCACGCACAACAGTCAGCATCATTATCAATGTCCTATCACTCAGACCCATTGTAGGCACAGCTTATTGTTGGGTTCACCGTGCCTACTCGCGTTAACAAGATACCGTATTTGGCACAACTGACAATGAGAACGCCCATCGCAACGGGTCCCAGGATGCGTTTATACTTACAATTAGTATTTTTTGGGGGATATTCAATTTGCGTACTTCACCAACACCGAAAGTTATTATCGAATATGACGCATATCATGAAGGACGTATGAGAAATGAAGGAAATGAGCGCGACCAGGAAACATTAACAGGCCCAAATGTTATGGGAGACGGATATATGCCATAGGACGTTATGTGAAGTACCGACAAGCATGGGCAATCCCATAGCGAACAAGCTTTTGCTATACAGGTTTACTGGGTACATGACATATTCATAAAATTACCTTATAAAAGTAAAAAAAAAGTGCTCCCATGTCAAGGCCTCAAAAAAGGTACAAAAATACTAACAATAAGTAATTAATGTCCGCTTACCTTATAATGTAACACTGTAAGAGGTTTGTTATTCGCATTACAATAAGCATATCTTACTCTAATCATCTATGTTATAGAATACATAACAATTATAAAGGACATAGGGTCCTTCACACGTTCCGCTTGGTCTCCCCTCAGTTGCTTACATATTATCAGTCTTCCCTTACAATGATTGATGGCAGCCCGGGGCACAAGTGTTCCTGTCACTCTTCACGCATATCATTGCTCGTCCCCGGGGGCATCCGCTTTTTTTCTCGGAAGAGAAACAAAAATCAGTGATCTTTTCGCTTGCACTAAAGGAAACACCGACTTTGCCATTAGTGTAGAACAGAAGAAAGCTTTGGATAAGAAGATTACTTTTAAAAAAAAGGGTTCGTTCTAATTGCCAGAATGACACTAGCTTGCTTCTGCTAAAGGTATTCCAGGTAACAAATCGTGGAAATAACGGGAATGCGATATAATACAATACATTCTTACATACTAAATTTTCCCTAACAATAAGAACATAGACGATGAACAGCTTTGAAATTGAAACTCGCAATACCGAAGCTCGAATACAAAATAACAAAGATATCTGGGAACCGCCTGGGGGAAAGCTCCTCCAGCTCCGCGCCGTTTCGATGCATTATGAAGTGACATCGAGACGGGTTTCGCTTGCCTTCGATAGAAAGAAGAAGGTGAGAAAATATTATGACGGGAAGGGAAAACGAGACTGATGAATGAGGAATGGTGAGGAACTCATGAGAACTCATCCAGGAACGAATACTCAAATAGTGAGCAACTTTGGCTATGTGAGCTTCTCCGGTATTTCGGATGGGCCCAATACTGAAAATGGACAAGTTTTCATATGCCATTAACTTGCCCATTTTCAGACTTACAATGGTGGGCCTGAAAATGGGCATGGAACTGGTATATGAAAATCGCCTACTTTCAGAATTGGGCCTATCCGAAATACCAGAGTTACTAGTTGAGGAAACTCGCAAGAATAGTGCAAGCAGAGCACTTACAATTAGTATTAGAACAGTCGAAAGTGATCCATTCAAACTTCTAATCGTCCACGGATAACATATTTAAAACTGGAAAAAAAACTAACCATAAAGATTTAAAAAGAATTAAAAAAACACTAACAATAAGTTGAGCAAGAACATAACAACTTGTGTGCTTCATAGGTGACGATTCTTGGTTTGGCTGCAACGTGCAATCACATGGCACACATCTGCAGGAGAGCAAGCAAAAGAGGCGAGAGGAGAGGGACAATTACCAGAAGGCAATCAGTGCCAGAACAAGAACACACCGACGAGAGGTGACGATGACCTCACAAAGACCGTGGCCTTTCTTGTTAGTTGACTCGTACCAGACTCATTCAAGAGACAAAGAGTTCGATGATCCGAATTTGACTCTGGCTATAAATGCTGCAGTTGGTGTCCAGAACGCTCCAGGCGAGAACCATAGTCCTTTAAGATGCTTTGCTCTAATTCAGCCTAATAGACAAACACGAAAGTCCTCTGGCCACCTCCACCAACTGCACTCTCGACGTCACTTCCATTGAAGCGATGTGACCGAATTTGATTAGTCTTGAGGACCAATGCAAATGGGAATCCGGATTGTTCGGGGTTGCTGAAGAACTCACAAGGACTCACAGTCGGTACTCACATGTCTAACATTCCTTCAAGCATTGAGAAACATTCAAATTGCAAAAAAAACTGTACGCCTCGCATATCGCACAACATACACCTTAGCTTAGTGTTTCACGCTCGCAATAAGGACTAAACAATTTGTTGAGTGAGATACCTACCTGTTCTTTCTTACCTACTAACTAACAATAATTGTCGCTGTGTAGCCACACAAGTAGCAAGATTCCGTCTTAATATAATAGATCGTAACCAACTGCAACAAAAGCGGTTTTTAGTAGGCTGGTTTGCTCTACGCCGGGTTCAAATACCATCATTGACATCTCTTTATCCCCACATCCAAAGGCATTGGGTTCACAATGCAGATCCACTAACAATCTTTCTCCTTATACCATTTATTATAATATATCTTTATTATGCAGGGTCGGTGTTTTTTTTCTTGATGAGACTAACACTCTAACAGGGAAATCAAGTGGACCGTTCGAGTCGACTCTGCTACAGAACCGAGAATTTGCAAGGAACCGTGTAAAAGTCGTGGTTACCAGATTCTCACTACTAACCACATATCTTAATCCCCTTGGCTTCGGCTATGCAAGTGCACTAACAATAAGATGGTAGCATTCTATCTGCCCTGTTTATTTTCTACTAGCATGTGAATTCCTCGAAAAGCTATACCAGATATGTTTGGTACCTAAAAGGCATCACAAATGAATCAGCAGCATCTTTGTATCGTCGTCGTCTCCTCTGCAAAAGTAGTATTCAGTTACTCGTTGTGTCCGCCATTAGCAGTGCATGTTCATTGGCATCTGGCAGCCTTTTTGTCCATTTCCTGTTCGGACTGCTCTTGCTAATGGAGGGTGTAATGGATATTCACCCTAGACGGTCAGACTCAATCGAGGAATACAAAGGGATGATAGAGAGAGGCTTCGAACAGTACCCAAGTGATGCAACCTGTAACTATAGTGTTCCTACAGGACTATAGATATTATAGTCGTGAAGACCTAGCAATAACTTGTGCGACATTTAGGAATGCAGTAAACAGATGCCTTGAGAGCACCATCGTTGCTTATTGGCCGAATAGAGAACATTTTGAATTTTTAGATTGACTGTGGGTGTTTGGTTTTTTGTAAGGTGCGCGATGTTTTTTTTTACTAAAATTGTACATTTTTTTTTACTAATTGTAAAGTCTATCACGTGTATTTTGCTGTGCCTAAACTTTGTCAGAGTGCCAGGTAACCACAGATCATGCACATACACAATTCGAACGATCTCACGACTTTTATGTTCCCCAACTCGCATGGAACCAGTTATCCTGATGATGTCATTTGGGAAGTTACTTCCTTTTCCAAAGTCTGAAAATCTGTGATTTAAAAAAATATATTTCACTTGGTACAAAGGAAATAAAAGTAAAAACTAGACGTGATCTAATATAATAGCTACATCTATGAGTTAGTACTTCAAGTGTCCCTGTAAAACGGTCTATCAAGCTGAATGTATTGAATCCCGAAACATTAATAAGGATTTCAACGCTGTACGAACTTTTTTGTTCTAAATTTAGATCCGTATTAAAATTACGCGTACATTGTTCATACATGCGTAGCTAAACGTGACCTCATAATAGGTATGTCCCAATACCTCAGTAATCGCCCGTCTGTTCCATTTTGTATGTGTAATCCTCTCTCGAATTCAGCAATGCGAAATATTTCCCCCTGATTCATATTGGTTTTATTTTGGTTTGTATTGAAATTTCGAAAAACTTTCCATATGGAAAGCGTAATATGTTAGAGAACGAAAAATAATAATCTAATTGTAAGAATATTTAGAAGTTGTATAATAAGATCTCGCAGAAATACGAAAGAATGTTTATGGCCACAATGCACAACAGCAATGTCGTACGTGACTGACGATAGAGGAACTATAAGGAGGAACCTCTCAGAGAAAAATAAGCCTCAAATTTTGAGTGTTTATACACTACTTAGTGCTGAGTTCGTAGAACAGTCATGTTTTCAACAGGATTACGAGACATTCAACACTGAAAAAAATGAGTGTTTTAAACACTCAAGCACTATTCAGGCTCATTTGAGGCTTATTTTTCTCTGAGTTCTATACCACAATATCATGGTGTTGCAGATCTTTCTCATCCATTGCACGCCAAACACGTAATCCCTAAAATGCCCGATAATTCCGAAGCACCAAAGACGACCATTGTGTGTGTTCGTTCTTAACAACAACCACATAAAAGATGTTTGTCGAAAAAAAAGTTGTTCCGCTTGGCCACTTCCTATAAATACGCAACTGGTGACTTTGTCTGACATTGCTACCAATTTGTTTTGCCCTTTCAAAGATATCTTATTGTTAGGATTATTAAATGTTGTTTAAAAAACGTGTATGCGCTACCATTGAAAACTGTTGTCTTCACGAAAATACGTGAAGCTACATATTCATGTGAATCTACCTTTCTAGAGGTTGTTGTTGTGTTAGGACCAAGAAAGTTTTCAAAAGTTTTCAACCCCACCTCCCCATCTTTGAGTGGTTCGGTAACTGGTCGTTTTGTATCATGCTATGAAATACAGTGTTTTTCAAGCGTCATGTGTCTTTAATTTCATGTTTCAAGTATCGGCTAACGTTAAAAACTTATTCAAGAATAAACAACCAAGATAAATATAATGCCAGAGGAACGCGTGTGACCTTGAACTCGTGGATTGGGTTGTTGTCTGTTGGCAGTGCACTGTCCGTCCACATAGAAGAGAGAGACAGGGGAGTATTATAATAATTCGAGCCGGCATCATTTTCAACTCGTGATTGCAGAGAGAATCATGCGCGGACGTGTCCTACTCATCTTGGTAGGTTTTCTATGTATTTTTTAAAAGCAGTTATTGCATTTAAAAGTATCTTTAATCTTTATTCCAAGGCATTTTGTTACAAGACGAATGTTCTTCTAGGGACAGGGAATCTTGTTGTGTGACACTAGATTTTCAATACGGCGCTTTTATTTATTGGAAGCACCATATGCGTGTCTTTATTTTGCATAGTATGGAAAGCGCTCGTAGGGCTATAGGGTTCGTGCAACATCTTTTCGATTTAGCGGTAAAGAGAAACAGGAATACCAATTTGCTGAGCAACACAACTGAGCATTAATTATGCCTACATGTCGTTATATGTTATACAATAATGAATTATCGTGGATACTGCTTTCCCAATTAAGAGTAAGGTTAACAAGTATGGAAATAAGTGTCATCTTGAAAGCACATTTCTAGTTTTTTTATTGATAAAATCTTACAGTTACTGATCATCTCGTTTGCGGCTTCGCAAGTGCTGGTACCCGGTATCGGTGGTTACCGACCCTACACCTATAACACCTACGGCTACGGTACCTATCCGTACGGCGGTCTGGGATACGGAGGCTACGGTGGCTACGGTGGCTACGGCAGCTACGGCCTCGGGGGCCTCGGAGGACTTGGACTTGGCGGCCTGGGATATCCCTACGGTCTCTACGGAAGCGGAATCTACGGGAGGAAGTAACCTTTTCTGCAGGAAGATCCCCTCAGCTGTTTGCTAATTCGTTACTATTACTGTTACTTCTTGAAACTTATTGTTAGAATAATAATGTAAGAATAATAATAGTTATTTTGTTATGCGCAAAGTTAACATAACAATATATGAAATATATCAAGTAATGTTTTCTCTCTTTTCTTATTAGTCACCACTTTTATTGTTGATGTTTATCACTGCACATATGTCACAGTATACCTCGTCTTTTACAGTAATATCTTCGGTTCTTTGCTGTATTCATGGCTTTCTATGGTTTATCCCGTTTCTCTTTCGGCGATAGTCTTTTCTATGGAAATCATTCGCTTCCTTGACCTCATCTAGCGTTTATTAGAAGACACGAACAGTTGGTGTAATACTAGCAATGATTTGAACCTTACCCAGAACATGCATTGTATTTTTTAAAGTTATTTTTACAACCATAAATGTATGATATTTTTGTCTACAAATGTGTTCTTGCCTTTATAAGACAGCAGAAATAGTGCTTACTGTGGAGAGAGAGTTGTAAAACAAAGTAAAACGGCTACGTTCTCTCTTATCAAGACATTCGAAGAGAGTTCTGAGAGGGCCATTACGTTGTCGGGCATATCATGGAAGTCCGAAGTTGTCCAGCTATCATAAAACCCAAGGTAAAGTTTCCCGTATTCAAGGAATTTCGCCATATGATTGCTTATTGCTTACTTATCATCGGTAGTAAGCAATTATACGTACCGCTTATTGTTTGTGAAACTTTGTTATTACCATCTGTCGAACCCGGATAGAATTACAGATGCTACTAACAATGAGAGCAGAATGTACTCGATTGTGCCAACTGAAACTCTGCCAATACTTCAATGGCAATCTATCACAGATTCTGTTCAATCCTATTGTTGAACATTCGCTGAATAGTAATCCGTCCGATAAATGCACTATAAGAGGACACCGGTGTTTCAATTCTTTATCTGTTGTAAGATGGCTAAACCGGATGAGAAACTATTCGCTAGCAGATATACCTTCAGGCACTTACAAAATTTTCGAACACTACAAATACAAAAATAATCTTGTTTAGTTCACAACAATCCATCAAGATCTGTACTACTGTCCATTGAAATCCTATTGTCGACACTAATCCCTCGGGCCCTTGGACAAGGCTGACCAGGTTTCGGACGATTCAACTGGTAACATGTCATTGAGTCATTCTTCACTCACATACACCCTATGGGCTTCTCCGTCAGTTATCTCCTCTTCTACTCTCAGTGTTTCCCTTTATGTTTCCTATGCTTCCTAGATTTGTGTTCCTCAGCCCCTTCCCTCGAACCTCCTCTTCTAACCGGAGGGTCTCCAGAACGCAGCTTCGCCCCGTATCCACCCCCACTCGGCCCTCTTCCGGACGTCCCTGGAGTTCCTGAGCTTCCGGGGCTTCCTAAAGATCCCAAGGATAAAGCCCGCTATCCAGTCGTTTTTTCGCCTTATCCACTCACTTTCCCCGTTCCGGCTCGGGCTTACTACAATGGAGCGTTCCTCTACGGAACCGGCATCGGCTACAATCCCTGGGCTCAACAAGGTTATGGCTATGGTGGACTCGGAAACGGGCTCTACGGAAACGGGCTCTCGGGCATGTACGGAAACAACGGGATGTATGGCGGCATGGGTGGGCTCAACGGCCTGGGCGGTGGGCTCAGTGGCCTGAGCAGCGGGCTCTACGGCAATGGCCTGTATGGAAACTCAATGTACGGCAGCGGGCTCTACGGGAATGGGCTCTATGGAGGATTGGGCGGGCTCAACGGTCTGGGCGGTATCGGCGGCTATGGCAGTGTCGGAGGTATCGGAGGTCTGGGAGGAGGACTCGGAAGTCTGTACGGAACTGGAATCGACCCGGCCACGCTGACAGGAACGAACGCGTTGCTTGGTTAGTTATGGATTGAACATAGTAACAACAGTAGATCAAATAAAATGAACTACACCTCATTCGACGGTATTTTGCATACATTTGTCCTTTTCTCATCCCATCGGAGTATGTAAGCTTATCTGCCCCATTTAACCTTAGCAGTTTCAAACTATGAGAACAGAGATAAATGATGAAGCAACATTGGTCCGAAAACAGCGTAGTTATGCCCGTCTTCTGGCACAGAACAAGCAGCATGTGATATGCACCACCATTTCAGGCAGCAGTCTCGGCATCACAGCGAAGAAAGAAGGAATGGTGAGCCCGTCAAGTGGAATTCTTCAATCATCCCAAATTCGCATTATCAAAGCATAATACGAAAATATAATTGTTGTGTTTATTGTTGTCTCGATAAATTATTGCTAATGACATACTATTATCCATCACATCAAATATTATTATCTTATTTATTTTTGGCTATACAGTAGTAAACACTTCGTACAACCTAACAATAAGCATAAAGTCTAGAAACTAGCAATGCACATAACTTATCTAAAATGAAACAACACGCTCTTCAGGTGTGTGGCTGTCATCTGTTTGTACTGGAATAATGTAAACTCCCTGTGAACGAATATCAAAGACGTTGATATTTCTAACAATAAGATAGCGATTGGTTAGAAATGCTGTGTTTCTACTACTTTGCACGTTCATGCTTGCTGCTCGGCTAAATAATCACAACCGGTTACTTGATATTGTATCCTAACAGTGTTTGTTAAGGTAAGAATCACGACATATTCATTGTCATCGATTACATTTCCGATCTTAGTTGCTGTTCAAAAGATGAGGGCATCTTATCAACAAATAATGGAAGTTGGGAACTATTGCATGAGTTACGCACAACGCGACGCATGCCCATGCGTTGCGCGCTTGGGGTAGTTAATTTTGTGCTAAATAATCCATAACTAGTTGAACAATACAAAAACAAGTCTTACAATTAGGAGAGATTCAGACTAGCACTATGGGCGATCGCAACTCATGCAACAGTTCCGGAAGTTGCATCACCTGTGATGTGCTGCAAGAGCATGAGACTTGCAGACTGACAAGGAAATGGAAGTTATTTCGTACGCACTCTCACCGAGTCGGCGGTCAAGAGACAGATGTCCGCACAAATCATACCCGTCTACGACACCTATCAGGTAGATCAAAATTTTAATGGGCACCATCTGGCTTTCAATCGCATGTTTGCCGAGGCGTGTATACGATGGCATTAGATGAAAGAAGTTATGGAATAACTTACTATCAGAAACTATGCGGACAACTCCACTTGTTAATATTCCAAAGTTTGGTTTTGATCGGATGTTGTTCTCGATCATAGAGTTCGAGATTATACTGTAACCTATCGTGTTTACAGTGCTCTAAACAGACAGATCCTGATTCGGCTATTGTTGAAAAAGTTCTTGTTGCTTGTCATCCTTTGATGATGCCTGGGAGGGTCCGGTTGGTCAAGATATAGAGACCGAAACCGATCTGTCACAACAATAAGCTAACCAGTAGCACTTACTATTTTACTCTTTATCGTTACTATAATTTATTTGTAACACAGTTTTGTTTTAATAACATTGTCACATGTGTCGCTTGGTCCGTTTTGCCAAGGAATCCTTCAACTATTGTATGAATCATTGTGTTGCACAGAACATGCAGAACATGTGATTGTGCTATCCCGAAGATATCATTTCATGGAAGTTCACAAGTAATCTTTGCTAGCTTTCCACATATAATACTACGATCAATTGTCCTCTAATTGTCCCACTGGCCATCTTCTGAGTTTGTTCAACTTCCCCCTGACAGGTCGTCGATATGGTCGACCGCCAATTGCTGGCGTCCGTGCGCGAAATCGCGAAGGACGCGCTCGACAAACGCAATCACGCCGAGACGGACATCAAACGAATCGCCGACAGCGTCAAGAACTTCCTCAACAAGGTTTCGCACACCTAACGGAACTGTTGCATGAGTTTCGCGCAACGCCACGCGTGTCCATGCGTTACGTGCTTGTGGTAGTTCATCTTGTGCTAAATAATGCATAACTAGGCGAACAATATGATGCCAAGAAAATCTGTTGCGTTCGTGAACTAGAACAAGTCTTACAATTAGTGAGATTCAGACTAGCACTATGGGCAAACATATTCCTAACTTGTGACCAGAATGTCGAAAATTTTGCACTGGAAACACCCCAGGAGGTCCAAATTTCCATAGAAACATTTCACAGGATGTTGAAGTAACTGTGATTGGTCACAGTATGACTATGGGTGTGCGCAACTCACGCAATAGTTCCTACCTAACAATAAGATCAATACATATGTGCTTGTGGAAAGACGAGAATATTATTGTACACCTGTAGAACGTGCTATTTTTGATGCTTTCAAGCCTCATTAAATACTCAATCGGTATTCATATCATCAAGGAACTTACAGAAGTATCAACCACACCTGGGGCAACCTATGCATAACGGGGACATTTGCTCTTTCTTTCTCTTTACAAAGCATAGTACAAAGAAATACTATACAATATCCGCCATCCTCTTCAGTTTGATGATGCATGGTCGGTGGTGGTTGGTCGGCAGTTCGGCACCTCGATCACGTACTCGCAGAACTCGTTCGCCATCTTCTTCCTCAACGACATCGGAGTGCTCATCTTTCGCACTGTTTCATAAAGTTTCTTCGATTACAAGCACTATTAGAATATCTGACTCCGTTCTATGTAAATATCCGACTGTATCCAAATTTTCAAACGTTTCTAATTTTGTTTGCTGTCAGTTTTGCTAAATTGTGAAGTGAGTTAAAAAGATTTTTGGCACTTTGGCAAATTTGTTTAATAGGAAAAAACTACGTCAACAAGATTTGTATATGTATCGACAGTCAGTTATTTTTACAGAAGATAGTGAGATATTCTAATAGTAGAGATATTCTATTGTGTCCACTGAAAGTTATCAATCAATAAAACACAATGAGTGGTTGAAATGGTTTATTCAATTACTACAACAGAGATCATACATGTCACAGAGAACAGGACTAAATTATAATAATCAGGGAAAGCACAGAATAATACGTCTGAAAGACTATGCTTGAATTGAAAGCCTATAACGATATGCTAAGAGAAAGACAAGAATATTACATTCTACCTGTAGGAAACTTGAAAAGATAAGGAATCCTGCCTCTACCCGTATTATACACAGAACGTTCAACCATATCGGAACCTATATACTGTTAGCATAAATATGAACCGGAGGTCAAACACTATATGCCTAAAGCGCTGTCTACAGCACTTCCGACGCTACAATGATAGTCACACCCTCTTTGTGGCCAAAAGTGGGTATGCGTACTGTTCCCAGCTTCATCTCTCAGGCCAACAACGACTACTACGATACTTGGCTGACCCGGTACACTGACTAATACATACCTACAAACTCTTGCACAGTGGAAAGAGACCGCATTTTAAAGGCACACCGAGTAATTGAAACACCTGGCAAGTAAACGGCATAACTCTACTTACAATTAGTACTATTAGTGAAATAACGTAAAGTACTAATAGTAGTGCTAATAGGGGACTATTTTACTTTACTATTAGTACTTTACTTTGTAATATTTGTATTTGTAAGTACTAATAGTATTTGACGGCAATTAAAACTACGGCAGATATATTATACATGCATCTTATTGTCAGGAAACACATTTCCAACTGTTGACAAGAAGGAAACATCTTACGAGCCTTGAACGGCTATTTCGGAGCCACAATAGTATCATAGAATACACGAAGTTCTCTTATCCGGTAACCAGAGTGACCTTCCTTAATGGGAACCACCCGGGGTGACGGGTATCGTCGGTACCCCGGCGGCACCTCCGGCAACCGCCGCCTGTTGTGCCAGTTGCTGCTGTAGCTGGACGATCGAGATCAATGGCTGGACGCACTTGCAGTCGTGCAGGAAAATGTTGCCGAAGTCGTGGCAGTGTCCGCACCAGCCGAGTGCGAACACGTCCTGGAAGAAGGAGTATATCATATTTATTTGTGCTTCACATCAAGTATAAGAAAACATGGCATAGTGAAAATGCATTCACTTTTTTGAAAACAGTTTTGTTCTTACGATTAGGTTACATAATTTTATCTGCAAGGAAACTGTAACGTTCCAACATTTAAGTCACAGCAGGAGATGAAGGCCAAATATTGCAATATGTCCATTGTTTCGAGCAACATAATTACTCTGCCGAAGCTTAGCTATCCAATACAAAATGTTTCAAACAGTCAAAAACTGTCTCAAGAACACGCTAATTGTAAGAACTGACCTTGCACGAATTGCTGATGATATCGAATCCGCATCCGAGTTGCTCCAACGAGGCATTCGGTGCCTGGCTGTTGATGATCGGGTCCGCCTGTGGTTGGAGTTGGGGAAGAGGCGGAGGCGGAGGAGGACCAAGTTGTGGCGGGAGCTGCGATTCGAATTCAATTTCAGCGTCCTTTTAAACCATACCATAGTAGTATTACTGTATTACAGAAAACCTGATAAGATACGAGGATTAAGGTAATCGTATGAAGAACCTGTGATGGTGCTGTTGGTAGTGGCTGAACGGGTGCTGCCAGCGGCAGAGCCGGTGGTGGTGGTAGTGGTGGTTGTGGCAGCTGGACTGGCGGAGAAAGTTGTGGCAGCACCTGCTGGGGAATCTGGAAACAACTTGTTGTAAGAAGTAAAGTAAGTAATGATGACATTGATATGAAATGGACAAAAAAGCTCCGGTATTATTGTTCTTTGCATAAATGTCGGTAATAAATACTAGTTAAAGCAGCAAAGCGATTGTTTCGTGTTCTTACCTATCTCCACAATGAATACGCTTCCATAGAGAAGAGAAGATAGTAAATACAAAGGAGATATTTTTGTTCCGAGGTAGGAATCTAATTAACCATTGTTTGAGTCAATTCAAACAATAGAGCTAATTATATTAGTGTAGCTAATTACATATGTCTTTGTGCTTGCTATCTCTCTTGGCGAGGACATTGTGATCTCAGGTTCAAGTATATCTCGACGCAAAATAACAATAACAGTAGCAATTTTACGTTTATGCACTATGTAGTGTAGATGTTTGTAAATAATAACTTGATTACAAAAAAATTCACTTGATCCTAACTGTAAGTTCCACTAACCTGTGGCAGCGTAGGTTGCATCCCTGGCGCCAGCGGGGCGATCGGGCGGGGAATTGGGGCGCCGATTGGCGCCACGATGGCGGAAACCGGTTGGTGAACGATGGCACTCTTGCGGGTGGTCGAAGGGAACTGTAAGACAGATTTCGTTTTTCCGTCCAAGCAAAAAAAAAAAACAGACGTGTCCAAAGGATCCCTGCACTTTGTTCATAGGAAAAAGTCTGTGATCTAATAAGCACAAATCGTAAAATTAATTGAAATGCCCTTGAATCTAATTGTAAGCATGCAAAGGCCAAAAAAAGACTGTCGAGGCAAGGCAAGAGATGCTCATTGTCAGAGAAAAATAAGTATCAAATAACGCTCAATAGTGCTTGAGTGTTTAAAACACTCATTTTCTTTAGTGTTACGTATTTCGTAATCTTATTCAGGAAATGGGTGTTATAGACACCCAAAACACTACAGCGTATTCCAAACATTCAAATTTTTGGGTTTATTTCTGTGTGAGTGTATCTTTCATGTTATGAGAAAGACAGCGATTCTGTGATAAAAGTATAAAAGTATAAAGTGTCAGCCGGTACCTTCACGGTGACCTTCTGCGGTGACCTCTTCGGTGACCCGGTCGAGGTGGTCTTCGGCAACGGCGTCGTCGTCGCTCTCCTTGCATCCAATTCCGGGAACGTCCGCACTCGCATCGTCGTCCTTCCCAATGACTTGGCCAGATTCGTCGCGTCCGCTAGCAGCTTGGAATCCATGTTCAGCTTCTCCTGTAACGTAGTTGATGGGTACTGTATGTAGGAAGTAAACACCAGTAGTTGTAGTTGGAATGTACTAAAAATACACCACCGCTTGTCATACGTCGCATTCTATAATACGATTCATGATATTCTATGACTTCTTGCTCATAATCAGAGGGATTCCTGGTGTCAGAAAAGTTAAATTCTATGAAATGACCAAAAGCACCTTATTACTGCTGATTTGAAAGATTAATAGTATATACGATTTGAGAAACACAAACCTTGTGATGTCGCTCCGGATCGTAGGATGTTATGATGGGCATCGCATCTGGAAAGAATAAAGTCTTCCTTTACCAAGTAACGCGTTTCTACACATATCGCAATGAGAAGCTTCTCTCTTAAAGTCACCAAAAGAACCCTTGAGATACCTGTCACCACCTGAAGGAACCCGAACCACCAAGCAATTGTATGTCTTATAGATTTGTAAACGGTGGCAGCTTTAAAGGATGCCGGAAACCGTCAGTTTACCGAGGAATTTGCTTATGCGTATTCCCTGAACACAAAAGTAACGGGTCAATAAAACACTCGTTATGAACCCATTTTTTTGCGAATGAAATGACGGTTTCCGGTCTCCTTTAATGTGAAGCAGACAAAAAGACTGACTGTCAGCTGCAGTAGTAAACTCCTCTGTTTCCTGTGAGCTTTCCAGCCACCTTTTCTGTGACCTTTTACACTGATTCACTGTAAAAGGTCGCAGGAAAGCTCGTTGGAAAGCTCACAGGAAACAGAACAGTTTACTACGGCGGCAGAAGTAGTCTTACACAGTTGACTGCTTTTTGCAGACATAACAATAAGAATGATGTTAGAAGCGAGGAAGACAAACCATTCTGCCTTATGGTGTGCGTGGGAAAAGCCTGGATGCGCCGATTGAACTTACCGGAGGCGCGTGACAGCTGCTGCTGGTCACCTGAATGACAGGTCAGCAGGCGTTCTCCGATCTTTGTAATATTTATGTAAAGTGCTTATGTACTTACAAAAAACCTTGTCTTACGTAAAGGCAGTACTTGTGTAAAGGTTTGCCTTATGACCAAATGCCTTGGATATATGAATAAGGAGTAAAGTAAAGTACACAAGAATCAAAGCCTCATATAGCCTGCCGGGGCGATCCCGAGAGTGCCGGAACACTGATCTGTGCATCTATATATTCTGTGTGTGCCCACACTTTCTACCGCCACAACCTTTCGAATAGCTTGTAAAAAGCATAAAATCGTGTTATAACAATGTTGAAACGATATACCTCCGCTTAAAATTAGGATACTAGTGCTGACGAAATGCAACAAAAAAAAAAACAGAAACATGGGAGAATGTGCTTTGAAGATCTCTTTAGAACATAAGTCTACAATGTGTCCCGACCTCTTCGGGACCCCGCAGGCAACAATCCTCGATTCGGGAAAACTTTACTTTAACTCTATTGCAACAATGCAGATCACGCAATACGCGGATCTGCACGTATGTCGAGTTGTTTACGGGGATAACCACCGGATCGAGACTGTATGGTTGAATGGCTCGAATCGGTCACAACAAAAGAAACTATCACGAGATCGTGACTGTTTCAAAGGGACTGCTCTCGCCCCTAGCATTGCATATATGATTCTATTCAACAGTTATAAATAACCTCGGGGCATAATGGTACAAGTACCTTACTTTACTTGCAAATATTATAACCTGAATACAGTAAACAGTGATTACCGTAGTAATAGATGTTCCTGGTTCCGCGTGCCCGAGCACGTTCTTTAAATCTTCGTGCTGACATCTCCGGTAATGGTAATGTTGTTTCGAAATATCTGAAAATCAAAGCTCAGAACTAATTGTAAGACTGGCTCATTGCAAATCTTTCTTGGAATAAAAAAAGGAATATGGAACCTTTAGTTTTTTTCGTTCAACCAGATGCTTCAGTGTCTAAGAAAACCGAAAAAACGAAAAAGGATAACAATAAGCACTCGTTCCTATAGAAAAAAACACTTTCAGAAAGCTATGTTTGTCATAGAACTTGGAAATAAACACATATAATAAATAAATATAAGCTTACTTTATAGATTGCTTGAACGGATGTTTCGGACTGAGCCTGGTGCTTTCTCCTCGGACGATATCATTCTCGAATGGATTGAATCGATGATCGGCTTCGACGGGTTCCCAGAAGAACTCGGGTCGATCCGCCCGCCATGCCGGATCGTCCCACACTTGGCAGAGGCTGCCGGTCACCAATAGTAACAGGACTAGCATGCACCCTGAACAGGATCAAATACAGTATGCTCAGGGAGATCAGGGAACCATAGTAGCGTCAACGCTAACACAAGCTTCTGGACACGAATAATAACAGGACTAGCATGCACCCTGAAGGGGATCAGTTACTATCAGCTTACCTAACTCCGTTCTGTACAAATATCCGACTGTCACTGTATGATCAAATCTTATTGTTAGGATTCCTTCTAGTTACACAAATTTGCAAAGGTATTGGAAATTTTCGCAATCCTAAGCCGTTTCAAAGCTTTGAAACTCTAATGAACTGTGAACAGTTTGAATACGCTTATTAAACTAACTATGTTGCGACAGTCGGATATTTGTACAGAATGGAGTCAAGTATTCCAATAGTACAGTATGCACCGGGAAATCAGGGAACCGTGCACAATCTTTAAAAAAAACAATAAGCTATAATAGACCAGGCTAATATAGCCACCTGGCACATGTCAAAAGGTGGAAGCAACCGGCGAGGATCTTCAAAGATAAACGAACAAACATCTCGAACACCTATTCCGGTTGTTTCCTCAACGTATAGCCAGCGTCAGTCTTTCCAATTCCATGCAAAGAGAAACAATCCTAACAATGAGCAACACCAAAAACAACATTGCTCGCTCACAATGAACTTATTGAAAAAACAGAACAAACGACAGAGGTGGGAAGATTTCGAACATGGATCAGATAGTAGAAATGGATTTTAAAGGAGGCCAGAAACCCTTTTTTCGTAACAAGAAAACTGCGTGTATAGGAGACCCGCAACTTCTGAATTTGCCGATGATTCACGGTTTCCGACCCCAGTTAAAAATTCTGTCTGATTAGTGATCTACAAATGAACTGAGATTCGCAGACTGGTTGGAGACATTGAACAATAACTCTTGGATTGCTCCAGAAAGACAAATGTACTTGTATTTACTTGTTCAACAAAAAAAATACACAGAGGTTTAATAAGAAATAAGGCGGAAAATTTGTCAACGTGACGTAAAACAGTGAATATTCGAAAACCTATTTCTCAAAGCTTCCTCAAGAATTCTTGAGAAAGCTAAGGGCTTTCAAATTGTCAGTCGTCTACCCAAAATAAAGGAAAGGTTGGCGGCCGTGCTCCTTTCAAGCAGCAAAAAACAGGTAACCGACCGATTAGCTTAGAGGTAACCTTCACTACTCTGTAGTTGATTACCATCAAGGACGGCGAACAGACATTTCCCTGCAGGATGTTAACCGAAAGTAGGTTGTAATGGCGGTTGCAAAACAAGGACGACACTAAACTACGAAAAAGCCGTAATAACTTACAGAGAGTGAAAACCAGATACGATT